>APFE030298365.1:132490-251289 GCA_000404065.3 Pinus taeda
CGATAAAGATCAAAATACCATTTAATATATATATTTAAA
Organism: Pinus taeda; assembly: GCA_000404065.3. NCBI lineage: Eukaryota > Viridiplantae > Streptophyta > Pinopsida > Pinales > Pinaceae > Pinus > Pinus taeda. The sequence continues at coordinate 132,530 of APFE030298365.1, forward strand.
TAAAAATATGATTTAATGTACAATAAAGATAATCGATTGAAGTAATGAGAATTTAAAGGATAAGGACAAGATTGATTGGAAGAAAAAAGGGTGAGATTTCTTCGAAGGGAAGGATCCTTGCCTATATAAAAAAATCTAAAGGGAGAAGTGAAGGAAGGGGGGTGGGGAGTAATGTTGTATGGAGGTTGCAGGATGGGAATTTGGGAAAGAAGCAAATGGAGAATCTGGGAGAAAAATGTGAAATAACGAATGAGCTTTGGGGCTCCAGAGAATTGAGCCCTGTTCTTGGAGGTTTTGGGCACGGGGGCCAAAAGGTTTCACTTTTGAAGCCCTTTGGGTTTGGGGTCCGGAAAGACCGATCCCAAACGGGCTGGGAGGAATTTGGTTGTTTTGGTATCCGGAGAACAACATCATCCAACATCATCTAGGAACCAACACCAACTCAAAAAAACCAGGAAAGTACATATGTCTAATTTGATTTGTTTAGTCATAAAATTGGAAAGTATATTATGTATATTCTACTAGAAATGAAATTTTATGCAATTATAAATACAATATGTTAGAAATGAATTTAAATAAACAGGCATATACTGTTAGAAATATTTGTAAATTAAAATAACAAGCCTTACAAAATGGATGTCAAGGCAACATTCCTGAATGGTATTATCAATGAAGAAATCTATATAGAACAACCCTTGGGATTGGAAGTAAAAGAAAGAGAGACTCATGTCTGTAGTCTAAAAAAGGCACTTTATTGCCTTAAGCAGGCACCAAGGGCTTGATATTCAAGGATGGACACATACCTACAAAGATTGGGTTTCTCAAATTGTTTTGTTGATCTAGAATCTGTATATCAAGGTTATGAAGGATGAGTCTGCAATCATTCTTATATATGTGGATGATCTTCTCATGAAAGGTGTGGAAGGTCGTATTCAAGAGTGTAAAAAGCAATTGGCAACAGAATTCGATATGAAGGATCTAGGGCTGATGCACTATTATTTGGGGTTGGGAGTTTGGCAAGGACCTAATGAGATATATCTAGGTCAAGGAAAATATATGATCGATATGTTGAAAAGGTTTAACATGATGGATTGCAAACTTATGACAACCCCTATGATCACAAATTTGAAGAGGCTAAGAAGTTTGAATTCAAAATCTATGGATCCACCAAGTTATAGACAATTGGTTAGCTCATTGATGTATTTGGTGAATACTCGACCAGACATTTGTTTTGCAGTGAATATTCTCAGTCAGTTCCACGTAGAGCCCAAGCATGATCATTGGATAGTATCCAAGCATATACTGAGATATTTGCAAGGAACAATCCATTATTGCCTTAAGTATGATAGAAAGAATGATGTCCACTTGATTGGATGTACAGATTCTGACTGGGGAGGCAGTGAGATGGATGGGAGAAGCACTACTGGAAGGATTTTTAGTTTGGGATCCTCCATGATATCCTGGATCAGTAGAAAGCAAGAATTGGTTGCTTTGTGTAGTGTTGAGGTTGAATACAATGCATCCTATGAAGTAAGCAAAGAATTTGTCTAGTTGAGGAAGTTGTTGTCCGACTTGTTTGAAGGACCGATGGACCCTATAGTGATACATTATGACAACACCAGTGGTATATGGTTGTCTGAAAACCTAGTGTTCCATGGAAAGACAAAGCACATAAATAACAAGTATCACTACATAAAAAAGTTGGTGCAAGATGTAGTGTTGCAGCTACAGTATATCTCCACTTATGAGCAGGTAGCTGACATCTTTAAAAAATGTCTTCCTAATAAGAAGCTTGTGTGTTTGAGAGACAAGCTTGGATTGGTTGATATATCCTCTCTAGTTGAGAGACAGAGAGATAAACATCATTCTTTTCTTCGCCTCGTGAAGAAAGAATGGAGGATTGGGTAAGCAATTGGTTTTCAATATTCTTTGAGGATGAGGTAGGGCAATGAAGATGTAAGAGTAGTCGAAGAGAAAATTCCTTGAGGATGTGTAATTCCAAGATAAGTATTGTCCTAAAAGGACATACCTTGTGAACACCTGGGTTGGGTATGTGAATTGAGAAACAATGATGATGGTGTCTATCAGTCACTGGTCTCGCCAGAATTATGCTCTGATCTTGTGAATAGATAGAGTTGTTAGTCAAGGCCCTGCTATGTGACAATGTTGGTTTGTACAAAGAGATAAGCTAAAATGATAGCTTATGAGATGGCTTACCAATCCAACTCTTCTTATGAGATCTCTTCAGCTTCAAAATGTCCAAGTACTAGTTATGAATACCTCTTTAGTTAAGAGGGAGTGTTGAAATGTGTAACTAGGTTCAGTCTTCAAAAATATGAAATGTACTTTTGATTCTTGTAAATTGTAAAAAGAAAGAAAATTTATTATTGTTATTTTTGTAGCATGAGTTTCATGCTCAAGGTCTTTTACTTAGAGGTCAAGCACCCATTGAGTGCTTCTAGGGTTTGTCCTAGGGTCAAGAAGTCAAAAGACTCGTTGTCATATGAAGAAGACCCCATCGGGCACATTGTAACATGTAAAAAGAATTATTTTTCTATTTAAGAGTGTCAAAATACCCTCCAAGACCAAGTCGGCTTGGCAGCTAAGAAGTCGGCCTCATTAGGGCATGTCGTCCTCCTTGGAAGCCTCTATATAGGAGGGAACTTGGCCTCCTATGGACACTCACTCATCTTCTCATCATCTAAGCGAAGAAGAAGTAGAAGAAGGTCAGCAAAGAAGGAAGGAGGAGGAAGGATGAAGAATTGTGTTATTTCTCTCCCTCTCTCACACACGTGTGAAGAAGGAAGGCTAGGGTCTTGCTGTTGCAAGATCAAAGTTGAGGAAATTGCAGAAAGAAGGTCAAAGGAAGGTCTATTAGGTCACCTACAAGCCCTAGAAGGAGGAACCCAAGCGAAGGCCAAAAGAAGCCTTGGCAACCCTGAAATTGCTCACACGTGTGGAAGCAGTAACTATTTTAGGGGTTGAAAATTTCAGACCTACAGTGAAGGTCGAATTTCTATAGTTGGGGGTCGAAGTTGTGCAGCTGGAAGAGATTTGATTGGGTTTAACTTGGACAAAGGAAGCACATCATCAAGGAGGTGAGACTTGGTCTTGGAAGGGTATTGGTCTTGGTCTAGACTCTAGAGGTCTTGGAATTCGTCACTTAAAGAATCTATAAGAAGAGAAGAGATTTGTGGGTTTTACTCTCATGTGGAGAGATTTTCACCCTGGCTTGCCTCCTACATCCTGTGTTCTTGTGTATTGTTAATCTTCTTGTTTTAGTAGTTGTTTGATGATAAGAACAACATAATAATAAGAAAAGAAGCTAATAATCAAGAAAATTAAAAATACATCACAAGCGGTTATCAAGTTGAAGAGAAATCATCTTAGTTACAACCCTATAGATTTCTCAACAGTTGTCACCTCCTTCCAATGGGAGCTGGTAAATCTTGGGATTGTAGCCCTTCCAGTTGTAGCTTTCCTTGTAATATAAAAATATTGTACATGTATATCTTGTGTTTTCATATGATGTGATTTTATTGGTTAATTGTTTTGATACTTAAATTGTTGAAATTTATGAAATATTGATTCACCCCCCTCTCCATATGTCCAACAATTGGTATCAGAGCAGGTTACCCTCTAACAGTCTTATCAATGGAGGGAAGATTGTGAGAAAATATTGAAATGGAAGACATCTCTTCACGAACAATTCTGGTGTTTGATGGAAATGATTATCCACCATGGAGCAGTTGCACCTACTTGAAGGCTTTAGGAGTGGATATTTGGCTCTCCATCGTAAATGGCTACAAAGTGCCTAAAAATCCTTCTACTGATATAGACGAGAAGTAGTTTTTCAGCTGCAATTCAAAATCCCTTCATGTCATGATAGGTGGAATGTCAAAAACCATTAAGTCCAAGGTGATGTCTTGCACCACAGCTAAAGAAGTTTGGGATAAACCTAAAACTCTATATGAAGGTGATGATAAGGTCAAGGAGGTCAAACTTCAAAAATATAGAACTCAGTATGAAAACCTGAAAATGGATGAAAGAGAAGATTTTGCGACCTATTTGCTCAGAGCAGATGAAGTTGTCAACTGCATCAGCGGATTAGGAGAAGAACTTAAAGATCCCTTGATAATACAAAAGGTTCTGAGATCGCTTTCCTAGAGATATGATGCCAAGGTATCTACCACAGAAGAAGGACTTGACTAAGATGACAATGGAAGAATTAGATAGCATTCTTACAGCATACAAAATGAGAATAGATACAGAAGACAAACCATCAACCAAAGAAACAGTTGTTAAAGCCACAAGGAAGACAAGAAACAAAGAACTCAAGGTTGAAGGAACTCCATACGATGATTCAAATGTAGAAGAAGCAAATTTCATCAAGAAGCTAAAAATGTGAACAAGAAAACGCAAAGGTAAGTTACCTTTTAAATGTTTTGATATGGAAAAACAAGTCATTATGCTAAGAGAATTCCTTTTAAGGAAAAGAAAGGTTTCCACAAGAAAATTCTTTAATCCAAAAAAGACAATGACTCTTCAAATGAAAGTAATACAGAAGAACCAGATGCAAGAGAAGTTCTCTTCATAAGCCAAGAAAATCAAGATAATGATAATGATGACGAAGAGGTCAATGATTCAAATGATGAGGAACCAACTATGAGAACAGATTCTTTTTGGGGACTCAAAAAAGATCCAGAGAATAAACAAGAAGATGAAGACCTAAAGGAGAAATTGAAGAATTGTGAAAACGAAAATGCCTTGCTTAGAAAAAAAAACAGATAATTGAAAAACCTACTTAAGAAGTGTGATGAAGAAAATATCTCTTTGAATGTCCATCTTGAAGAAGTAGAGAAAATTGAGGAGTTGTTGGAGACCCAATGAAGAAGAGAGAAGAAGAATGTAAGAAGCTTGAAGAAGAAGTTGTGTCATTGAGAGCTGAAGTTGATAAGCTCAATAGGAAATTGAACTGCTCACTAGTGTTGGATAACATTCTCAATTGTCAAAGAATATCAGGCGATCAAATTGGTCTTGACTATACAGGTGCATCCTCAATCAAGGAAGACACAAGCTTCAAGCCTTTAAAGGATAAAATTAAAGGAGAACCTAGAAATAATACTCCTTCAAGAGGTTTCGCTGATGTTCCCAAGAACATACATCACAAAGATGAACAGCAACGGATTGAACCTCCTCCAACCCAAAACACCTTCAGAAGATCAACCTACTCTCCCAGGTATGTAAATATCATTCTTGGTCATTGTTACTCTTGCGGAAATTTTGGGCATAAAGCAATTCTTTGTAAAATCAATACAAGATACAATTATGCAAGGAGTAGGAATGATTATGGATTTATACATGGAAACTACAATCCATTTGAACCACTAATGAACCAAAACATTGCATGCTACAAGTGCCATAATCTTTGTCACAAGGCACAAGATTACACACTTGTGGAAAAAAGTGCTCAAATCATGCAGACAGAGAAGCCAACTATGACATGGGAGAAGAAAAAGAAGGAAAATTGCAATCTAGAATTGATCATTGAAGATAAAGAAGATGAAGGGTACATAGACAGTGGATGCCTGACACATATGACTGGCGATAAAAATAAATTTGTCAACCTAAAAGAAAAAAGCAGCAGTATTGCATTTGGAGATTATTCCTCTATCAATATACTAAGAAAAGGTGCAGCAAGAATTGGAAGCGAACATATAGGCACACAATGTTTTGCTAGTTAAGGATTTGAAGCACAATCTCCTCAGTGTTGGCAAGCTACGCAATCAAGGGTATAATGTCTTGTTTGACTCTCAGAAATGCTAAATCAAAGAGGAAGACTCAAGAAGATTGGTTACAACAGCCACAAGAACACCAAACAACATATACATTCTAGAACAATTAGAGCAGAAGAAAATTGCAGCCAAGCAAAAGACTAGTAAGAATGACAAAGAAGGGAAGGATAAGAAAACAAAAGTCATGCTCAGTGCCATATGTTCAGGGAGAGCAGCCCCAAAGACATGAGTCAAACTTTGCCATTAATGTCAAAGGGGGAGAGAAAAGGAAGGGCAACATGGAAACAGGGGGAGCATGATGACAAGGGGAGCATGCATATTGACATCAATGATAAATGGGGGGATTGTTGGAGAAATTGTCATTGATGTCAAAGGGTGCATGTGCCAACATTTGTTTGATGTTTTGTGTGCACAAATCAAGCAAATTTGGGGACAAGAATCCTCTAGATTTATAGCTCTTTCCAAACCATTTCGTTTGATAGGTGGCACATCTTGTGGGTCCTTCTGGTTGGAGAGATATTAATTTTTGAAGTCTGATGCCTCAAACATGGGGTTCACACTAACACATTTGCCCCAAGGGTTTTGGCCTTAACATTCATTGCTTCCCTAAAAGGAAGGTCAAAATTTATAAATTAAGAAGCCTAACATCACTGGTTCAAATCTGCCTTGAAAGGAGATTATAAGAATGGAAAAATTTGATTTTTAAGTGTCCTATAAACTATTTGTATATGCCAGCTTAATAAGAGTTTAGGTCGGCTCCAAGAACAGTCATGTCCATTCATAAAAATGTCATTATGTGCTCACATCCACCCTAATTAAGGGCCCCTCTCCAGACTCATCTATTTATCCTCCCGTGGCAACAAAATGACACAAGCAACACATCGAATTTAGAATAAGAATCTCCTGCTCTATATACAAGCCGAGCTCTAAAGCTATATATGTAGAAGGTCGAGACAATTTGGACTCTATATCTCTGATCAAGCTATATCTTTTATCAAGAAAGTCTTATGGACATATTTCTGTGGTATCTGAAGTCAAAATTGTGGAGAAACGATAGTTTGTTCTGAGGCCCATCCAAGTGAATTTATGAGCATTTGGTAAGAAATTTTTGGAGTCTGTTTTATCCTTGGTTTAAAGTATTATTGGGCAGAATATGAAGTCTAGTTTGTAGAATAAAAGGACCTCTTCTTGACCCCTGACCGAACCCATCTGAGCCCCTCTGTAATAATGGCATGTGGCTCCTGATTCAGCTTTTCCTGAGCCTAGTCTCGGCCCTCCTGAGGCCTCATCTACGGCTCCCTCAGCAGCCAAATTTCGGCCCCCTGCCTCAGGTCATATCCCTCTTCAAGCCTCAATTCAGACCTGCGATTTTCATTCTTGCATTTCAGACTGTTGCCACTTCAATTTCGGGTCTTTTCGAAGTCTTGTTAGGGGTTGTTTTGGAGTCAGATTTGATCAACTTTGAAGTCCCCTGAAGAGCATATTTGGAGCTGATTTTGGGACCATCTTTGGAGGCAATCATGAAGTTTGTACTAAAGGTGTTGAAGCCAATATTGAACCTACTTTGGAGGCATTGACAACTTGAGTGCAGACTCTAATATTTGTTCTGAAGTAGTGAGAGCAGACCTTGACATATGAACTGTGGCAAACCTTGATAATCTGAAGCAGACTGAGATTTAATTTGAGGCAGGATTTTGAAGTGGTTCTGAAGCAAGCTTTAACTTCATTCTTGAGGAAGTTGCCTGAATCTGAAGCATATTTTGAAGATTCATTAATAAGCAGGCATTGAAGGCATCCTTGAGAAGACATTGAAGTAATTCTTGGAGTAGTTGTTTGGAGGTATGAACTTGACTTAATTTGTTGCAATAGAAGACAGAATTATTGTGGCAAACATACTGGAGCAGTACTGGTAGTTGAATATGTTCAGGCAGAGGCAACAATGACTGTATCTTGTTGTATTTGGGTCATCGTCCTTGGTACGGGAGCCCAAGAAGGTTTTGTTTTATATTTTATTCTATAGGGTGGCAGGGTGGTGCTAGGGAAAGAAGTTGTAGCTTCCTTTAAGAGGTTGTCACCTCCTTCCAGTGAGAGCTCGTTAATCTTGGGGTTGTAGCCCTTCCAGTTGTAGGTGGTAAACTGGAAGTTGTAGCTTCTGTTGTAGTATAAAAATATTGTACATATATTTCTTGTGTTCATTTGATTTGATGTTATTGCTTAATTGTTTTGATACTTAAATTGTTAAAATTTACAAAATATTGATTCACCCTCGCTCTCAGTATTTCCAACAAGTTCTTGGGCAGATCTGAAGAGTTTGTTGGAGAGTTGTTGGGCTGATTTCCAAGGGAGATTTTGGAGTTGCTTCAAGGGGTTTTTTTCCCAAAGATCTTTGGGTGTTGATGAGTGGTTATTGGAGTTGGTTGCAGGGGCAATTTTCAGATTTGTGGAGGCTGCTACAGAGTTTATTTCTCTGTTGGTTGGAGCTGAGTTTCTTTTGAGAATCCGGATGGAAACTCAAGGTATTCATGGCACCCATTCTTGTTCAATTTTCTCTAAAAAACTACTATTTTTCCCTACAACTCTACAAAACCTAGGGTTTTCTATGCAGAGTTTTATTTGTTGTTGCAAAAGTTTTTATGGCCCCTATATTCTTCTATTTCTCTCTAAACAATTGTTTTTTAGCAGGGCTATTCTGAAGGACTTCTTGGGTGATTTGTAAGGGAGATTTTGGAGTTCATTAAGGGATAATTTTTAGATTTGTGGAGGTTGCTACAAAATCACAGATCTGGTTCTTTTACTGTTTGGTGCTTCTTTTGTTCTTAACATTTGGAGATCTTCTCAAGGTATTTTGTGCCCTCTATTCATCTTCTCTTTTTCTCTAAAAAATTGTCTTTTTTCCTTAGAAATTTAAAAATCCTAGGGTTTTTTATGTAGATTTTTATTTGTTGTTGTAAAGGTTCCCATGGTCCCCAAAAGCAAGAATGATCCAGCGTGGTTTCATTTCCATTTAGATCAACATGGGGTACCAATATGCAACTATTGTGAGAAGGATGTTAAGGGTGGGCGGTTGCATAGGATTAAAGAACACCTAGCACAATGGAGAGGGCAAGTAAAACCTTGTAAGTTTTTGATGATCTTAAAGCAAAGATGTTAACTCTAATTGAAGTCTTCCAAGGAAAAAAGGTAAAAACCAAGAGACTTAGAAAACAAATAGGCAAAAGTCAAAAAAGATGATGTTGCTCTTGGACAAACTGATTTTGAAGAATGTTATGCCCAATTTTGAAGATTCCTTCACTCTCTTGTTAGAGTTGGAAATGATCTACTTCTTGCCCTAGTTCAAGTACTTTGAAGAGGGTACGTAATAAGATTGACTCTTTCTTTGTACCCTGCACCACAAGAGAGGAGGTTGCAAATGAATGCATTGCTAGATGGTGGTATGTTGCAGACGTACATTTTAACACCACTAATTGTGCATATTATAATGTTATAACTTCATGTGGACCAAGCTTCAAAGGCTCTAGCTTTCATGATATTAGGAGACCACTTCTACAAAATGAGTTCCAAAGAATAGATGAGTACCTCATAGAGTTCAAGCAATCATGGACCAAAACAAGGCGCAAAATTATGTTTGATGGATGGACTTATGGAAAATCCTGCACCATTTTAAATTTCTTAATGGCTTGCCCAAAAGGCACTGTTTTTCACAAATTTGTTGATGCATATGATCAAGTGAAGGATGCACAATTACTATTTTGTATTTTGGATTGAGTGTTTATCAAAGTAGGGGTTGACAATGTTGTATAAGTGATCACAAATAATGCCTCCAACTATGTCGTAGCTATAAAGTTGTTGGAGGAAAATCCTCCCACCATTTGGTGGACTCTATGTGTAGAACATTGTTTGGACCTCATGCTTGAGGATACTGGAAAAATTGAGTGACAAAGTGTGTGGAAGAAGCAAAATCCATAACTAGGTATATCTCCAGACTCCAACCACTCATGGATTTTGAGCCTTATGAGAAAGCACATAGGGGGTAAAGAGTTCGTTCGATCAGCCATTACATTATTTGCAACAAACTTTCTTTCATTGCAATCCCTAGTTCAACAAAAATCCAACTTTGGGAAGATGTTTTTTATGATAAATGGAATGAATCTCAGTGGAGCAAAAGGTTGAAGGAAAACAGATGGTTGACCAAGTGTTTGTGAAAATTCCTAATCCTCAAGGAAACCCTACTACAACAAATTTGAGTCTACTTCACCTACTTGATTTTAATATACATTAGCAAGTTATTCTTTGAATACTGAAGCAAATTACTTCTGCAGCCCACACTTCTTTAATATTTGAATACATAAAACAGAAAATGGATCAAAGAACAAGATACATAGGACACAGTTAATTTTGGACAAAATAGTCCCCGGAAAATCTCAATGCGGGAAAACTGGTGCAACAACTCTAAGGGTTTTCTATTATTAAGCAGTAATTATGAATACAAATGTTGGTAGTCCTCCCGAAAAACCAGTGACAGAGAAATACAATGGCGGAAAAACTGAATGAGTTTTACCTCACTTCACCGGGCAAATTTTCGCTGATCCGACAGCAAAACTGGCTAACCCAACTACCTCTGCATACGCCTTGTGTTAGCCCTACAAGCTCTACGTCAGCTCTGCATTGTCTCTTCTGCCCACTGCGTCAACTTTCCCTGTTGTTTTGGCAGTTCCGACTTTCTACGTGGAGGGAAGCTTTTGCTTCTACGCTAGCCCTTTTGGCTCTGCGTCAAGCTTGCATGTGCCCAGATGTCAGTCCTTTTAGCTGCTATGCTGCCTCCAGTAGCTTCTCTCCTCTCTATCAGTACTCCTGAACTATCCCTGCCCCTCTCTTGCAATTGATCACCTAGTTCAAATTTCTCAACATCCTAGTCCCAGAAACTCCAGATCAATTTGTTCTCTCTGTGTGTGTTTCTAAATGAACCCCAAGCCTCCTTATACTTTTCTCGTTGAGACTTCAATGGTCGAGATTAAGTCTCTAATCAATGGCTAAGATTAAAACTTTTCTTGATCCGTCTTCTAGATCATTTTCACCCATATTTTGATTAATACCCATTAATATTTTAATTTTCCTAAGTTTAGACTTAGGAACCCCATTAAAAATATTCATTATTTTAATAAAATACAATCCGGGTGGAATTTCACCAAAAGGTTTCTGGGTCCATTAAAACTCATGTGCCTTAGCCTCTCCACCAAATTTCATGGCTAGAGCACATTCGATGCTACCAAAAACTAACACTCCCTCTTAGTGAGGAAAGTGCTCTAGCAACAACGTCCCACTGCATGTTGCTCTGTCTCTAAAGCATCTCCTTTCCGCACTGTTGTTGCCACCAACACTATGTTGCTGCTGCTACTGTACTACTGCCCATGATACTGCCACTGTCGTTGTTGCATCTGTATTACAACTCCCTCTCAATTGTTGCATCTGTTATGCTGCTAGCACTGCCATTGCTAACACTGCATTCATACTGCAACTCAGTTGTTGAGAGAAGTAACTAAAAAACATCCAAAATTATTGAACTTAACTGTGTTCAGCATAATACCATGAATAATGTAATTTGACTTCTACTAGTCTCTAACCCTCTAAATCTTTTGCGCTACTGCTGACTTCGACATTGTGCCATCTGCACTGCTGCCAACCTTGCTCTGCGTTGATCAGTCTCTGGTCTCAAGCTACTGTATATGTCTCTCCAATCAACCCACTGCATCCTCTGACACTAAGTCCATCTCGCTACTACTGAATCTTGGGCTCCCGTAGCAAGGAATTGATAAAAGAGGTGGGCTCCGTAAGGATCCTGCCCATCTGTAGTTTCGAACAACAGATCTAAATCTCCCCACCTCCCTCCTAGAGATGCAGCTGCCATCTCTACCAAATGTCGAATGACCTCCTCCTCTCTCCTTTGCACAGCACTAGACCGGCCTACGCACTCCCTGTTGGAGCTTGTAGATATGCCCCTATCTGTTGTTGTTCAACAAGTGAAGATTCAGACTCCTTGGCTAGAAGTCCTCTGAGGAGAAAATTCCCCTTCTGTGTCTTCGCTCTTTTCCGACGGATTTCTGCCCTGAAAGAAACTGCGTCCTTCAAGCACTTTGTTGAGGCCCTGCGTCACTACCTCTGCCTCTACAAGCTCACGATTCAAAAATCGTACCTCTCTATCGACTCTCTTAAAGAGAGATTTCCTCGAAATCTCTGTTTCCCGACAAGGACTGCGCAATCCCTTCAAGGGGATTCGAATTGCTACAAAATGCAGCTTTCGGCCTCACTACTCAGTGTTGGATCTGCTCTTTCCTGTTTCAAAATCAATTCTCTGATACCATGTGAGAATTCCTAATCCTCAAGGAACCCCTATCGCACCAAATCTGAATCTACTTCACCTACTTGATTTTAATATACATTATCAAGTTATTCTTTGAATATTGAAGCAAATTACTTCTGTAGCCTACACTTCTTTAATATTTGAATACATGAAACAGAAAACTGAGAAAAGAATAATATACATAGGACACAGTTATTTTTGGAAAAAATAGTCCCCAGAAAAACCCAATGCGGGAAACCCAATGCAGTAGCTCAGAGGGTTTTCTATTATTAAGTAGTAATTCTGAACACAAATGCTGGTAGCCCTCCTGGCAAACTGTGAAAATTTCTAAAACGAAATTCTACTGCAGTAACTTATTTCACCTACTTATCTCTCACAATAAGTTATTTACAAAACCTTTCAGTAAACATTAAAATAAATTCTACTGCAGTTATCACATAATTACATAGAGAAAATAACAATGATATACAAGCACAAGAATCAATCACATCAACACAGTTGTTTTTGGACAATTGTCTCCGGAAAAACCCAATGTGGGAAAACCGGTACAGCAAATGAGGGTTTATTTATTAATCTTCAGCAACAATCGTTTTACAAGGAATGATTCTACAGAAAAACTAAGACACTTTTGAGAGAAACACCTAAGATGAAGTTTCTCCTCCTCTTGGAGAAGTTTTGACACCCTGGAGACCCTTCACCCACTTTTGCATCCCTTTGCGTCAGCCTGTGTGAGGATTGTGTCTCCAATGGTGTTGTCTCCCTGCTCTTCCCTCTGCATTGTCTCTCGAATGCCCTATGTCACCTCCTCCTCAATCTCTGGCTGCTGCTGATGCGCTTGTCTTCCTTCACCCTACAACTCTCCCTCTAAAATCAAACTCCTTCTCCTTGAGCATCGATTTCCCTTGAGTTACTGACTATTTTCCCGGTGTGTCTCCAAATGACTCTCAAGTCTTCTCTTATACTTTTCTTGTTAATGAATCAATGGTCGAGATTAAGTCTCTAATCAACAGCTAAGATTAAAACAGCCTTGATCCTTGTCTCTTAGAAGCTTCTCACCCATATCTTTATTAATACCCATTAATATTTTTATTTTCCTAAGTTTAGACTTAGGAACCCATTAAAAATATTAATTATTTTAATAACTACTCATCCAAGTGGAATTTCTCCAAACGATTTTTGGGTCTTGGAGATCTCGTGTATTCTAGCTCCTCCACGAAATTTTGGAGTTAGAGCACATCCGATGCTACCAAAAATCAACACAAAACATTGATAGAGAAATACAATGGCAGATAAATTGAGTGAGTTCTACCTCACTTCACCCGGCAGATTCTAGTTGATCTAACAGCAAAACTGGTTAGCCCCGGCTACCTCTGCGCTAGCCTTGTGTCAGCCCTACAGGCTCTACATCATCTCTGCATTGTCTCTTCTGCCCATTGCGTCAGCGTTCTCGATCATTCCAACAGTTCTGGCTTTTTGGGTGGAGGACAGCTTTTGCTTCTGTGTTGGCCCTTTTTGCTCTGCGTCAGATTTGTGTGTGCCCAGATTGGCCTAGAGTCACTCCTCTTAGCTGTTGCACTACCTCCAGTAGCTTCTCTCCGCCTCTCTATCAATACTCCCGAACCATCCATGCACATATGCTGCAATTGATCACCTAGTTCGTATTTCTCAGCTTCCTTGCCCCAGAAATCGAACTCCAAATCAATCTATTCTCTCCCCAAATGAACCCCAAGCCTCCTTATACTTTTCTCGTTGAGACTTCAATGACCGAGATTAAGTCTCTAACCAACGACTAAGATTAAAACTTGACTTGATCCGCCTTCTAGATCATTGTCACCCATATTTTGATTAATACCCATTAATATTTTAATTTTCCTAAGTTTAGAGTTAGGAACCCCATTAAAAATATTAATTATTTTAATAAAATACAATCTGGGTGGAATTTCACCAAACGGTTTATGGGTTCTTTAGAACTCATGTGCCTTAGCCTCTCCACCAATTTTCATGGCTAGAGCACATCCGATGCTACCAAAAACAAATAGTGTTTGACAAAAAAAATAGGTTAAAAGCAAAAGAGATCGTGCTATTTAGTGAGTCTCTTGTGATAAACTTGGCATGGGTTTTGTTTATGATGCCATGGATCATGCCCAAGAACAAATAAAGTCAACATATGAGGATAGAAGGTAGAAGTACATTCCTCTATGGAGAATCATTGATGAAAGATGGAAAAAACAACTCCATAGACCTTTACATGCAACTGACTACTACTTAGATCCAAAGTATGTAATTTTGGATTCCAATGCTTATAAGTTTTGTCATTCAATACAAATTAGGAAAGCTTTACCAAACATTCGAAATCAATTGATGAATAATTTTCTGTTTTTTGAGCTTTGAAGGTTCCATTACACTAGAAATTTTGTGGAAGATGGGGAGGTAAGAGAAGGATTGTATAGATGCATTGAGCACATGGTCCTAGATCCCAAGACTCAAGATCAAATTCATACCAAGCTCTTGAATTTCAATGAGAGTATTGATAACTTTGGCATGTCTATGGCTATAAGATACACAACAAGTGATCCCCTATGTAAGAAATGTTAAAATTTGCAAATTATATTACATATTGCAATTGTTGAGTCCAAGTTTCAAGATCATCTGCTAATACTTATTTTCCTTCCACCCATTTTGTAGCTTATTGGTGGCAACAATTTGCTAATATTGAGCAAAACATGCAATGCTTCAGGGTGTGAGCAAAATTGGATCATTTTTTAGCGTATACACGCTAAGAAGAGGAACCGTTTGAAGCAAAGGTAGTTGAATGACATGGTTTGTGTTTAGTAGAACCTTAGGTTGAGGCATAACCAATGGCTAAACAAAACCCTTGAATCAAGCAACATAGTATTGGGTGACTTTGATCCAACATCAAATGGATTGAGGAGAGTCAGGTACCAGCATTTGACAATGAAGACTTGGAACCACCTCTATAGCATCCAGACCACCTTCATGGCTAGGGGAATCAAGCTGGAATCCCACTGCAGACTTAGAGGCCACTCATTTTGCACATGAAGATGACGAGGATGATGATTTTGATGATTCCCATTAGCACTTGTAGCTGTAGTATTGTAGTATCATGCTTATTTTAAACTATAGAGGCCATCTAAAGCCTACTTCTTGATGTATTTTGGTTTAGTGATGTTTTGCACTAAGTGCAATTTTGTTTATATGCACTCTTGCTATATAAATGAGAGCTTTTGGATATTTGTGTATTAATGGTTTGGATTCATATGGATGCACATGAATATATACTTGTTCCTTAATATTTGAATATTTTATGTGTTTTTGGTCGACCGGTTTTTTGGTCCAGTTACCAGTTCCCAGTGCACAAGGTTTTCCAGTTCAATCACTGGTTCGGTTCTGATAACATTGGCAGATACTCCATCAAGTTGTCTCATCACCCTTGTAAGGGTAAAGCTCCCAAATTCATGAATTTTCTGGGTTCCCATGTAATTGAATTCCTCCAATTCCCAAACTCCCTAATTTTCTGAAATCCAGAGTTCACAAAATTTTCAAATTCCTGAATTCCCAAACTACTGGGGCAGCAATCCATGCTGAGTTAAACCTTTTCAGATTACCTCCTCTCTTGGAGAATCAACCATTTAATAAGAATTAATGCTCTATTTTTGTCATTACCACTCACGATTCCCTCCTTTGTTTGATTCGGATAGATATATTTATTCATAACCGTGAAGGGGAAATGGTCAATTTAATATAATATTAAACTGGTAAAAAGGTATCTCGATATAAATCAGATTCTCAAGTATCTTGACAATAGAATTTTTCCCAATAACATACTCTTTGCAGGGCAAAATAAAAACTTCCATGTAATGTGTATATCTGCCACCTCCTGAATATATATATATATATATATATATATATATATATTATATTAATATATATGTGCAGGACGGTTGAACAATTCTAGGTATGTCCTAAAGTAAATGCTTCCAAAATATGCTAAAATTAAAACCTCTGCTTTTTAATGGAATGCTTATTCTGCAAATACCTCCATATTTCTTGAAGTCTCATTCAGGTTTCTATGAAACGTTTATACTATATAGCCCATTTCTTGAAGTTTGAGACCATATTCTATATCTGCTGCTTTGGGGTGTTTGATAAAGGTTACTTCTGCCTCTATGTGTTAAACATTTTGCTTTTGTATGCAGGAATGACAGCATTTTCACTCAGAATCACTCACACAGGTGCATCTAATTGCAGCAAACTCGTGAGGAGATTCAAGGCAAAACTTTAACACAAGTAATGTAAATGCAATCTCTCCTCTGGAATCTGAACTTCTGTGAGGGCTTTCACTGTCCGATCTGTCATTTGCCTGCAAATTGCATTTGATACCGCAAGAATGTCTCTTCAAACTTAGATATATCAAGACAATTAAAAAAACCTCTGAAATTGTTTTATTCAAACAAGTGCTATGCTCGCTGCTGTGCTTTCATGGGAATGGAGTATACATTTCGTATCAATTTCTTTATGGCTTTAAATTCATTTAATGTTCTTCTGCTGTGTGAGCTGTCTCTAGTCAACTTATTATCTGGCAGCAGTGTCTCTTTTCCTTTTTCAATTATAAACAACAAAATATTCCGTAACAAAATAAGTTTTTCCATGTCAACTTGGCCAACAAATTTCAACGGTAAATTCAATATTTTCACAGGTTCACACACTGAGACTGAACTTCAATTACTACGAACTTGGACTCAATCAATTCCTCAAGATAACTTCAATTAATACAAACTTGGACTCAATCAATTCCTCAAGATATTCCCACTCTAATACGATGTTGGATTTTGGAAAACACAACAAAAAAAGGAAGAACTATGATAAATATGAAATCATAGAATTTGTTTACTACATTGGGGTCATCCAATACAATGATATTGATTCTCTTGTATTTGGTTCATAGGTAGTTAGACTACCTAAATGACATAATTGTCTTTTCTTACTTATACCTATTTCACTCAATGCCTACCATAATGATTTTTTAATATTAAAGTCGCTTATATAATATGCCTTTATTACATTTTCATTACATAGTTATATTGGAGCACCATACTTCAACAAATAATATTCAAAATCTGTGGATTATGTTGAAAATTTTTCTTTTTCTTTTTTTATAAGTTCAGTTAACAGCTGCTGAAAACAGACTGTAGAGCAAGAAAGGATTCTAGTGACAATGAGAAATAGAAAAATTGAAGATGTAACACCATAGCTGTCCTGACTTTGAGATCATTGAAGCTCTCAGAATAAAATGTTTTCATGACTTTTGATTTCTCCATGTAATTATAACCGCAATAGGTTGCACTATCAAATTGTTTTCACAAAGAGATTTTACTTTCAGACTCTATTAGCTAGACACATATTACATTAAACAAGCAAAGTACAAACTACATAGATAAGATAAGATAATTATGTCGCTGTCCGATAAATGACCACAAAAGTAGGTAAACGGGACCGAAGAGTACAACTAATAAGAATACAATGTGGGAATACAAGTGCAACTTCCAGAAATGTCAAAAATAATATAAAGAATAACATAATACCTTTTGATTTCAAGGCCTGGAAAATTTCATCTATATCATCAATGTGGCGCAGAAGATCCTGTAAAGCTGCGAGATCCTGAAATGAAAATTTTCATGTATGTGCATAAATTTGATCACTGGATAAGAATTCCCTTAGAATAGTGAGAGGTAAAAAAAGGACATCAAACCTGTGCACGATGTCCTCCAAGAAATTTACGGAACATGAAAACAAGTCCCAGGCCAACAAAAACTGAAGATGTAGATGTTGCTCCTAAAATGATATAGAATGCATGAGGTGAAGTCTCCAGCCCACTGCAAAGGACATTATTTCAGGTCATAAAGCCAATTCCTGGTAAGAATTATTTCCTAGGAAATGTGTTGGAAACTGAAAGAGATAAAATGTTAGAAAACAGGTGTATCACTGCTTCCCCTGTATATAAAATAAGTAGCTTTGTGTTAAACCAACTGATCAGATCCATGTTACCAAGTGAGTAGACAATAATGGAAGTATACCTAACCAGGTTCATTCCAAAGAAGCTTGCAGGAACAGTGGCTCTGCCATAAGAAAAATGAATAAGCACACACATCGTAAGTGAACTAATAAGATCCGAAAGGAAAAGCCTTTTGCTTTTCTCCTAGCAGGTTCAAATGCTAGGAGAATAAAAGGCTAAAACACGTAGTACTTGATATTTTTGCATGAAACAAAATTAAAATTTAAGACTCTTACAGGCTAAAAGATAGTGTCGCCATTGAAATAAAAAGGTTCATGCGTATTATTTTATTTCTTGTTGTATCTAATGTAAGCTCCCAGACCTGCAATTACAACAAAATATGTAATTAAGAATGAAAAGTGGATGCTTACAAGCTGCAACAGAACGAAAATCTGGTAAATAAAACATCAGCAAAATGAATTTTAAAATTGGTAACATTTTTAAAATCTAACCAAATCCATACCTCTTGTGCTGAATCAATACCTTTCCTTAGCTCTTCAACCACACCCCCTGCATCATCAACCTAGAAAATGATGTGTTTTGTTAAAATCTTAGAAGACATCTATAGTTCTCCAAAATGAAAATGATGCCTTATACATATCACACTCTGAAAACTTCCAGTACTATTGAAATAAACATTAAGAAACTTACCAATCATAAAATCAGAAAATAAGGGTCGCTGCAGTTGGTGTAAAAGATTAAAGAAATGCTATTCATCTAAGCCACCATGCTGCTCTATAGAAAGGTTCTTATCTAGGAAGTTACATAAACAATTAATCTTGAACTAGTTGCACCTGAAGTTGTCATCACTGGTCAGAGGTTATTGCACACCAACGGATAGAAAGTTGTTTTCCAAGAGTATGTAACCACACTTCAAAGTCACAAGACATTACATAGTTAACCACCAAATGCTATAATATATCCTAGATCTTGTTCAGCACATGGGTGCTACCTTCAAACCTAAAAGATGGAAAACCTGACTAGTGTGAAAAATATTTACATTGTTGATGAGAAACACAATGTACTAACAATTGCTTCTTTAATTCCCAATACTTTCCTTTAATTGCAATTAGAGAAGCCAGGCACTCTACAGCCTGGGCTGAGATAGATATATGTATCATGAGTGCTGCTGTGTAATGCTAATTTAATCAAACTTTAAAATCAAGATAAAAATAGTCAAGCTTTTATTTATTTTAATTAGTTACCATAACATTTATTTAGAAACTAAATAAATAACATACTTGAATAAAAGCTGTATGGATGGGGTCACTTGTCCCACAGACAAGGGGTCTCACACATCCATTTGGAGTTTGCCTATGCCATAACCTTAAAACTAGATTATTGTTACTATTATAAATAAATTAGCATTGATCCATATTAACCATGGATCTATTAAGCACCAAGAGTTTGCACCTAAAAGGGTTTTGATCCCTCTTAGCGCTTAATAGATCCAGGGCTATCACAGATCCATGCTAGATTATTATCGGTGACTAGAATGTACAGGAAAATCACTTGGGTGAAGGGACATAAGGGAAAACAAACAAATCAATGTGGCTACTTTCCGTGAAGTCTATAATGGTTTCCTAATACAAGGAAATTTGTTTCTTAAGTAACATACAGAAATAACACTATAATCTTCCAAGAAACCAACAAAACAAGGTAAGCATTTCCAATTGCAGGAGCTAACACAGTTACAAGGAAAGTTAAGCCATTTACAGTATTTAACCAAAGCCTAATTGCTACAGCATTCTTGCTTTCTTAAAATGACTTACCGTTACCCTCTTGCAGGTGTTTTCTTTCTTATGTGTTCAGGCATCTTTCATATCTTAGATGTCTATTTCCATCTTCAGAATTCATCATCTTCCATCTTCCTAATGTCAGCTTAATCTATTAGTCCATGGATTCTAAATAATCATCTAAGTTGCTACTATAGTTTAGGTACATTAGAGAACCCACCAACTTACGATAGCTAGTAGGATTGACGAGAATAGAATCAACGAGAATAGAGTCAGAGCTTCTCAACATTTTGATATTAGTGATCATGGAAGTAGTCACAGGCTTGGAGTCCATCATACTGAATCTCTGCAATATCTCAATTATGTATTTACTTTGATCCAGATATATCTCTTCAGGTTTCTTCCAGACTTCCAAATCCAAGTAATAATGCATAAGTCCCAGAGCTTTCATTTCGAATTCAGCTGCTAGCATTTTCTTGCATTCTTGTATTTTGCACTCCACATTTGTAATAAACAAATCATCCACATATAGTAGTATAATGACTGGTTCATTCTTCACAACCTTGATGTAGAGGTTTGGATCTGCAGAACTTTTGATGAACCCAATTCTAAATAAATATGCATCCATCCTTGCATACCATGCCCTAGGAGCTTGCTTTAAGCCATATAGGGATTTCTTAAGTCTGCAAACATGTGTATCCTTGCTATTTATTTCAAAGCCTTCCGGTTGTTCAATGTATACTTCTTCATCAATGGTTCCATTCAAAAATGTTGTTTTTACATCCATTTGATGGATATTCCATCCCATTGTAGCAGTCAGCGAAACCAAAGATCTTATAGTAGCATATCTTGCAGCAGGTGCAAAGGTTTCTTCATAGTCTATACCTTCCTTTTGAGAGAAACCCATTGCAATGAATGTAACTTTGTATTTGTCTATAATTCCATCAACAGCATGTTTGATTTTGTAAATACATTTTGAGGTTACAATTGATTTGTCACTTGGCCTATGAACAATTTCCCAGACTCCATTCTTCATAATGGATTCATATTCTTCTTGCATTGTCTTCTTCCATTCTTCTTGATGAGCAGCTTCTTCAAATGTAGTTGGCTCAGCTTCTATCGATTTTGTCATATATGTTACATATCCTGAATATCTCTTTGGTCTTTTGCTTTCTCTAAAGTTCCTTTAGTAGCTCCATGTCCTTCAACATCTTCAAGTGTAGCTTTTAACCAATTTGGCCTCTTCGTAGATGGTCCACACATGGTTTCTTCCATGTGAATGCTTCTTCAGGTGTCATACTCTCAAGGATTCTATGAGGACTTCTATTTTTCATATATATAATTATATTGTTGTCATTGTTGCTTCTCCCCATAGAAACTTTGGTAGATCTTGATCAAGTATCATAGTTCGTATACATTCATCAATTGTTCTATTTTTCCTTTCTGCAACTCCATTATGCTCAGAATTGTAGGGAACAATGAGCTCCCTCTTAATACCTGCTTCTTTAGAATATGCAATTAGTTCTTTTGAAGTGTATTCCCCACCATTGTCGTATCTTAGAGTCTTTATCTTTCTTTCAGTTAAGGTCTCCACTTCATATCTAAACTCCTTAAACTTTTCAAATACTTTGTCCTTTGTCCTAAGAAGGTAGAGCCATGTCTTTCTAGAGTGATCATCAATGAAGGTCACACAGTAAAGATGGCCTCAAAGAGATTTGTTAGACAAAGGCCCACACACATCGGAATGAATGAGGTCTAATATATCCTTAGACCTTGTATCATAGCTTGTAAAAAGCTTCCTTGTATCGTATCACATACTCCTTCACGATCTTCCTTGATCTTAGGGATACCATTTACCATTCGATTGAGAGAAGGAATGATCTTGTAATGTATATGCCCATATCTTTTATGCCATAGTTCAATAGGATTGATCTCCATGTGAACTAGAGCTTGAGGAGATGGTGTTATAACTCTATATAGTCTTCCTTCACGTACTCCAATAAATGTTGCCCTATCAAAGCTTATATCTTTCCCCAAACCAGAACTTTACCATCTCCAAAGGCAACCCTATCCCCTTTATCTTCTAAACAAGAAATTGAAAGTAAATTATTTTTCACACCTAGAACATACAGCATATTGTTGAGGTGTAACTTTGCTCCATTTTCCAACTTCAATGATTGATGCAGGAGCATTCAGCTCAGCAATATCATTATATTTTAGTAACATAGGGGGCCTTGTGTTTTCAAGGAAGTTGGTTTCCTAAGTATGGATTAATGTAATTATTTAGGCTTTTGAGTGATTTTAATGAGAATAGGATTTAATTGAATATTGTGAGACAATTTGTAAATATTCTCGAATGTAGGAGAATATGAGAGATTTAAGATAGTTGAGAGATTGAGGGATTTGAGAATTAATTGTAAAACTCAGATTGGGAGTTAGTTCATGATTTTGAGGATTAGAGAGGATCCTTAGGGATGAGGAAGAGATTTTAGGATTTTGTTGAGAGGTTTATGGATCTAAACCAGGAATTGGTTTTAGAATCTTTTGTATAAATGTAAGCCTAAAAGGCATAATCAGGGGGGGAGAGAAGAGATAGGTTGGATAGGTTAGCTGATTAGAGTGTGACTGTAAGCCTACGGGCAGATTGTAAAACAAAGGCCACTAACATTAGGAGATCAGGCCTGAGAAATAAAATTGCGTAAATGCGTGTTTATATATATAGAGATTAATTCAAACTGTATGAGTTTCCAATTCGAATATGAATGATAAATTCTGTGTGTATTCGAGATTATGTATAACATATGCATGCAAGCGGAGTTCGGCGAACACAGAGAGGAGAATGAGATAGTGAATTGTAAATGGACCTTTGAAACCATTCGAAGAACCAAAGAATGTTCTAGAGGGACTGTATTAAATAACATGTGAAGTTAAGCTCAAGAGCGAGTCACGCAACGAAACAGCAGAAGGACAGAAACCCATCGAAGAAACCGAAACCACAAAGAACATTGAAGAAATGGTGTAAGTCCAAGTAAAAAGGAAGAGCGAAGAAGCAAAGCCTTAATGCACAAGGGCCATTGGATCTAACAGATAAACGGATGAGATCAATTCATATGGAATGGAACTTTCAATATCACATCGCAAATATTCCATGATAATGAACCGAGCTCTAAGTAGCGGCGATATGCAACATTGCGATGTGCGATGTTGAGCGGGCAAGAGGACATGCGATATGCGAAGGTGCAATGTGAGCGGACCCGATAAGGTATGGATGCAGTTAACTTGATTTGAAGTCCGGTTGTAATTAATCGTATATTTAATGCTGTGAAGAGTTATATGTTAGTGAGATTCGTGAATTGTGATAGCAATCGATTGATGGAGTAAATCAATGGTCGGGTAACAAATATATAAAGTCGTGGTATGGTGGAAGAGTTATCGTATCCCGCAGAACGGAAAGTTCCAATCCCAAGTTCTCAAGTCTTTGAAACCTGCGATTGCGATTATGATTGCGATAAGGTATGCCTCGAGAAACGTGTAAAGGCTGAGGAAAGACAAAAAAGGTAAGTCTGTGCATGTTTTATGTGATTTCTAATATAAAAGGTTTATAATAGGAATAGCGTCGATAGATGGTTTTTATGTTTGAGTACGTGAAATAACAAAGGTTGAGAGTGGGTTGGTTATATATATGCGGGCTTAAGGTATAGAAGGTTTAGGAGGGTAATAAGTCCCGATGAATGGATATGAATGAAGGGCAGACTGTGTTTAGATAATAAATCGTTCTACAGAGATTTATTAGGGGGGCCTTGAACCATTAAGAATTGATGATTTGACTTGGCAGAGAGTTAAAATTCCTAGGGTAAAATAGATATGTGCATATTACATGCAAATTGTGGGTATACACGAGTTTTCCTGCATCAATGATGTAGATCCAAGGCCCTTGACGGCATAACGGTTGTTGTCTCCTAGCTCCACTGCATGAGATGATGGTTCCTTTGATAGAGTACGAAGTTGTCCACTTTCTCCTCTCATATGTCTTGATGCTCCACTATCAATGATCCATACATTGTCATCATCAAGAGTACGTGTTAGTGCAACCAAGACCCCATTGCTTTCGAATTTCTTAGATAAATTGTAGATAATCCTTCAAGTCCAGCTTCCTACAATTCTTATAATACTAAATCACATCTTCAAGTAACCTGTCATAGAGGGAGTAACCTTTTCTTTCAAGCCAACAAAGTGATCTCCAACCTTCTTCAACCTTAGTTCTTATAGCATGTTGATCAACCAATACTAGTAGGATTTAGGGTTTGATTCCTCTTTCTTGATAAATTACTTGTGAATTATGTTGGCCTCTTTTACTTCTTAATTAGTTTATCTTTCTTCAAGCAGTTATTAAATTATATGTGTATGAAGATCACACGAACAGGAGACACAAGATGTAGGCGCACAACCAGGGGAAAACCCAGTCAATAACTCTTCCTTCAATAGATTTAATTCAAGATGAGACACTTCCAGACTTCTTAGACCTAGTCAAATACCTCCTCTAACCACCAAGTCATCCCTTCCCTACAATAGATAATCTTCACAAAATACTCCAAGTGACAGCTCCCTAGTAGCAACTTCAATTCAAAATTTCGGTCCCTAATAGCAGAACTTCAACCCCAGCAAAAGAATCTCGGACTTGCAGTAAACAAAGATTTTCGGCCCCAGAAACTTCGACTTCGGCCTTCCCAGCAACTTCGTCTTCTGCCAGTGACTTCGCACTTTATTTCTGCGTCTCTTGCTTGAAGATCGAACTTGTTGAGTGAATATGACAAATAGGTCGAATTGCCTCTCCTTATATAACCTTTATGTTCAGTCAATTGCCCTCATGTAGGCCAACTTCTTGGGGATAGGATCAGCTTGGTGTGGAGGTGACAAATTACCTTTTGACGCAAAAATAATTCTTTTTACATGATAGAAAAGCCCAAGAAGGGTCTAACAATAATGGCAATGACTCTAATGACCCAAGACAAAACCTAGAAACCCTCAATGGGGGTTTTGACCTAGAAAAACATTGACCCAAGCATGAAACCCATGCTTTAATAAGCCATTATTCTTTAATAACAAATTTTCTTTTTGACAAGAACAATTATGAAGACCGAAGCTAGTTAAATTCTTCAACACTTTCGAGCAGTAGTTTTTTGTTTTCCTATTCATACAGGACATGAAATCAAATATAATGTTAGAGAAAATACATATCATAAAGAAAAGAATATCATATCCATCCTTTCTCCCTCTCACGCAGGGAGGCAACAACCACGAGCCGAAGCTTGTCTCATGTAGCAACATTATCTTAATTCATGAAGATATCTCGGCCCCAACTATGACTAGATGTTGTCTAACTCAGAGTGCATACAAAGATCCATCTCGTTGATATGGGATAGATCCAATAATCCATCAGCATGCCATGATACCGATCATATACTTCCTCCAACGGGAAAGCCTTCTACTACACTTCTTCACAAACAGTGGATCTTGACACTGCTTGGCGTAAACCAATCCTGTCAACAATAAACTGTTAGAACAAAAAAATATTAACAAAGACATACCTTTAATAACATCATATGTTTCATAAATCCAATTCAAGAAGACTTGTTTCAATCTGTAATCATGGGTCTCCTATTCATTCATCTCAAAATCTTTGAGGTAGCCTCAATAATCATTATGCAAATAATAGTATATGCTAGGATCTCATCAAGGATCTCTCCCTCTAAATGGAAACCTTCTTTAGTCAGCATCAAGATCATTGTTGCTTCAAGGCATAGTCATACTAGATCATACAAGATTTTCATATATCACATCACGGAGTCAAATTTTATCAGGTTCATCATCAACCTAAGTAATCAATTATTCATCAAGGATTAATGTCATTTAATTAGGGAAGATGACAAGTACACCACCATGCCTCAAGGGTCATGGTCACAATATCATATTTCATTATACAATCATTTTCATCAAATTCCAACACCATCAAGTCAGGGCATCAAAGTTGTTAAGTCATTACAGCAATTACAGCTTATTAAGATCAACAAGAAGATAGTTGGTTGATCATGAGTATCAATCTTACAATCATACTATTACCATATTTATTACAAGCATTGTCAACAGTATCAAGTTAGCATATATCGAAGTCAAGACCAAATCTCAATGGAATTATAAAGTGCAACAGTATATCATATGTACTGGGAGCCAAACTTACTCACATATGTGCTCAAGGTGATATTCTTGTCATACCTCAGGACTTGATATTGCAGCCAAATTGAAACAATTATGTTATATTGTACATACCTCATAATATTTGGATACCTCGGCAACTTGTAGCATATCCATTTTTTCATCTTGCATATGCCTAGCTTTCAGAATAAACTTGCATTCAAGTTCGTTTTCTAATTCTAGCTTCTTGTTCCTACTCCAACGTTTTTCTTCACGTACTAGCACTCTTCTCCTACACCTTTTAGTATCCAGATGATCCTCAAGAAGGATCTTTAACAAGAGGTGATTAGCTCCTTCTTGAACCAGCTTCCAAGTGTCATTAGTGTCCATCATCCATATGTCAATGTAGCCTTCAATATTTCCAATTGTCTTCATTAGTAGTCAGGCTCAACTAAGACTAGCCCAACTAGGGTTATACTAAATTTGTCACAGGTGTTGAAGTAACTTCTTATTATCATCATATCCAAAACTTTCTTGCAAGCATACTTCAAGGGTTTCTTCAAAATCCTAACCTCGTGTTATTCCTAATAATCAGGTTGCCTAGGGTTTCCTTCAAACCCTAGTATTGTTTTAGGTCCTTGCCATCTTCACTTGTTGCCATCAACGGTGACTTCATAGGGGTGATGACTTCTCTTCAGCCCACCTCTGATACCATGTTAATTTTTCTTAGGGCTTCATTGTTCTTTGCTTTAGAAAATTGCATTTCAATATTTATATCATATTCACCCCATAGCATTTAAACACCACTAGCAATTATATAGGAAGAACAATAACATCATCATTGTAGCGGAACATAAAGGAACAATAGAAGAAAAGCATGCACAAAGAGGACACCATGATTTAGGTCAGAGACAAGGGCAAAATCCTACAAGGGGGAAAACTCATCCAAATTCTTCTTCTATTAGATTGTAATCAATTGTTCAACAAAGAGGTACAAAGTACAAACGTCATCGGGCTACCCAAGGCCTATACATGACTTGTTCACAACTTTGTTTGTGAACAAGTTTCATTGCAAATATTGCCATAAAATATTGTCATCAATAACTTGCCAATTGATATTAGGGTTGCAACATATGAATACCATGATGGCTTATGGATTGTAACGATGCCATCCATATATCATACCAATACTACTATAGTGCCAAGACCAATATAGTGAGCCATACCAACACTATCTCATTTTTGCATTAATAATGATTAGGGTTATCTTGGAGATAGGGTCTCTACATATCTCTTTGAGATGCCACGAATATCAAACATAGATGCCACTGTGCAGAGATGCAAGTATGTGCTCATTGGCAGAGATGCAAGTATGTGCTCATTGGCAAGATACATATACCAAGACTATCATACCAATAATGTCATACATAAAGCTTGTGATGTGAATGATGCCATGATGCCCATGATGCCATATATGCTACTAAACTCGAGACCAACTATAGGGAGCTAAAGCCAACCATACAACAACAGTGTGCCGAGACTAATCAATCATGCCAATCATGGTGATGTCGAGATCGACTACAGAGAACCAAGACCAACCATACGACTCTATCTATGCTAAGTAATTGTGCGTCAATATTATAAACAGAGAAACTATATGTACTATGATTCAATTCCATATGAATCGAAAAGAGTCATACCATCGTAGAGGATCATAACTTGTGTGAAATCATTATCATATTATTCAGTGAAATCAGTTGCAGAAGAGCAACTATGTATACTTGTATATTGATAGAAAGAAACCACACACACACACACATATATATATTGAAATGTTATGCCAATAATATACTGCCATCCGCAGAGATGAGATATTATTACCTTATACAAAGATGTGATCTTATTGCCATTATACCATACCAGAGCGAGACCAATGCGTGAACAAGAGAACGAAAGATCTAAGCCATCACCAAGAGTTTTGTTCCATTGTCAAGAGTGATAGATCATTCATCGAAAGTTTTGTGCCATTGTCAAGAGTGATAGATCATTCATCGAGAGTTTTGTGTCATTCATCGAGAGTTTTGTTACATATGTGAGATAGCCATGTAGCATAGGTGCAAGAGTATAGCAAAAGTAGTAGGCCGGAAGTATAGTAAAGATGAGACAATGTGAAACACTATAAACACCATTTGAAGCTCCCTAAGATCAGTAAAAGACCCAATGGACCCTAAGAATATCAAAGGTGTTTATGTTATCCCGTGTTCTTGCAGGACACCTACATTGGTGAAACTGGTCGCTCAATATATCAAAGGATTCATGAGCACGCAGCCAACATCAAAAATGGGAGGACCCATTCTTCAGCATTAGCAGAACAAGCGGAAAAGACAAAACACCACATCTGCATTGAAGAGGCACGTGTCATTGCAAGGATTGATCATTTCCATCATCGTAAGTTTAGGGAGGCTTTAGATATTGAAAGTAGGCCAAGTAATCTGAATAGAGACTATGGCTAGAGAATTACTAGTTGTTGGATCCCTTCACTTTCTTCTTAAGTTTTTATTTTTTCTCCTTTTGTTTTGTTTTTATTATTAAGCTTTTTCCCCCATTCCTTTTTAACCATTTATTATTTGTCTTTTTTCCTTAAATGTGATTTTTAGTTGTTTTATTTATACATTATATCATTGATTTATATTATGTTTATTATCTTTTACTATTTATTACTGGTATATAGGTGTATATATAAGTGAACATATGGATTTATAATATTAATATTTTTAACTATCTAAATATTTCATTTTCTATTATATTATAATTTTGATTGTTTAGTCTTTTGAATACTAGATTTTTCGTTTTTTCCTTATTATTTACCATAAATTTTGGTTTTGACCATTAATAAAATAGTTTATTACTTTATTTCCTTTAATTATGTTAATCCTTTTCAATTATTAATACTTTTAATCTTTTAGTTTCATATTATAATTATCCTCCCAATGATTTAGTCTCTTCCCTTTTTAAATAACCTTGACTTTTCCTTTGGATATTTCATTTTTAATTTCTTTGTCGCATTTATAAATCTATTTGTGTTCTTTTATTTAATGTGAATTAGTTGTTATTTCTTAATTTAATCTTTATAATATATTTTTACCTTTTTAAGATTCATGTTAGTTAGTAACCTGCGTTTATTCTTTTGATTCCTTATTGTTTAATTTTGACCTAGAATAGGTTGGTCCTTGTTCTTTACAATTTAATTGATTTATAAATTTTCTCTAAATATTTTTAATTCACTTTTTAATATATTATTCTAAAATATTCCTTTTTGTTAGAAACACTAAGAGGGGGGTGAATCAGTTTTTCTTTTCAATTGTTATTATTTACCAGTTAGATCACTTATCATTAGAACACAAAGAATGAACAATAAGAATAAATACTTTTATTAATCAATGATGAGGCCTCCAATCCTCTTGACAAAAAATTCAATACAATAATCCCCTAGATGAAGACTCCAATCTTCAATCTCCCAGGCTTCAACCTTTAGGGCTCCAACCCTATTTTTGGTACATGTTCCAACCTAGTCTTTTGAGGACTTCGATCCTCTTAGGCTCCAACCCTCTCTTCGGTGTAGGCTCCAACCTAATATATTGAGGACTCCAACCCTCTCTTTGGCGCAGGCTCCAACCCGATATATTGAGGACTTCTATCCTCTAGGGCTCCGACCCTCTCATTGTTGCAGGCTCCAACCTGATATAATGAGGACTCCTATCCTCTATCTTCCAAGGCACCAACCCTGCCAATATGAGGCTCCAAGCTCCTGCTTCAATTTTGTCAAGTTAGGTTTAGTAATAGTTCACAGCTCCCAATTTCGTCTTCAACAAGCCCTGTCAATCTTCAGCAATGCCTCCACTTAATCTCCATGCCACTTCATCAATGACAACATGTCCTCACATGAAGGAGTCTTCACAACTCTTCATATTACCCAAACAAAGTCTGCAAAGTTACCTCATGATGATTTCAACAATGCATCATGATCTCCAATAACGTCTCTAAGATCTGTTGAAGCTTTTCAACAAGATATCTTTAATAGGTTGCGCTAAGCCTCAATGTCTACACAAAACAATTCTATGTTTCGAGCTTCTATTCTCACTGTCGCAGTAACTGCTTCAAGAGTCACTGCTTTAGAGGTTTGCGATATCTTACTTCCAAGGAACAAACTCACAAACACTTCAATGTTGATGTCGTCTACTGTTACCTTCAAACGATGACAGATGAAACCTTAGTTCGTTGGTTCGAGATCATACAGATCTGAGGACATATCGATCCGATAATTAATATTTCCACAAA
Source organism: Pinus taeda (assembly GCA_000404065.3). NCBI lineage: Eukaryota > Viridiplantae > Streptophyta > Pinopsida > Pinales > Pinaceae > Pinus > Pinus taeda. The sequence goes on from APFE030298365.1 coordinate 163,022, forward strand.
TCCGAAATAGCGGTACAAAACTGAACTCAGCTGGTAAACGAACCTTCAGAGAATTGTTGTTCGGGTTGTGATCTTTACTTCTTCTATAGATTAATTCATCACAAGTCCGAGCCTTTCAAAGATTAACCTAATCAAAAGAATTTATTTTCTTGCTCAACCTTCAGCTTCCTTTCTTTGTTCCTTCAAGTTCACGAGTTATGAATTGACTCTTCTTCTATGTAATGGATGATCGATTCACATACTTGAAGCGAAGTGTTTAACTTGTATATATGTGAGTTTTGCCAATAAACGAAAAGACAAATTCATTAGAGGAGAGGTCGACTTGTGCATGAGGTGGCACATTAAAAATATATCGGAGGGGCCTTTTGTTAATATTCAACCAAATATAACATAGACTTGTTATTTACGGAAACCATACAGTAAGATAGGAGAGGTTATACCCACATTACAATGGATGTCTTGAGATCCTACATGCCACGTCATTGCATTAATCCTGCAATCGAAACCTCATGAATATCAGAGGTTTTCAAGTTGTGCTCATGCTCTATCTTCCAATATCAACATTGTTGATATTCACATATCGCCCCTACTTCCGACGTACCGGATGCGATATTCAATAACCTCGTTTTGATACTCCCAATCGAGTTTGCATCATGCTCTGACCATTGATGGATACAATATTATATTAAATTGTTCTTGATAAATCAATTGGGTCCACAACTTTATCGCAATCGGAGGTTTTAACACGTCATCCCTTTGAAACTTGCAATACTATGGATGCAATATTATATTAAGTTATGTTATAATGGAACAGTCAGGTCCACAATACATATCACAATTGGAGGTTTTAACGTGACATCTATTTAAGACTTGTGATATGAAATTTCCGATATGGCGGACGCGATATTACATTAGTGTGTGTTATAATGGAGCAATCAGGTCTGTAACTCAAATCGCAATCGAAGGTTTCAACGTGACAAGGCTTTAAAACTTGTGATATGGCAGATGCGATATTACATTAGAGTTGTTACAACAAACTGATCAAGTCCGCATATCGACAGTTCTGATATCGAAGGTCCATTCAAATCGGACATCAGAGATCGGGGTTTTTGAGTAGTAACACATAATAAAGTGTCGTTATGATTCTTCCGCTCATATGTTCCTCTTTGCTCCTCCGATATTGTGTTCTTCCCTTTAGCGCTTTCTCTTAGGCATATGCAGTCTTCTCATGGATTTTCTCCTCCTCGGCTTGTCGCTCTTGTGGCTTATCTTCCTGTGACTTTCGATAGCTCTTCTTTCATGGCTTTCGATGAACTGCGTCTCTCGCTCCTGTTCTTAACTTCCAATGGCTTCCAATGTCTTTCTAATGGCTTCCCTAATGGCTTCCGATGGCTTCTGATGGCTTTCCTCCTTGGGACGTTCCTTGGGACCATTGCTTCTACTATGTCTGTATATATATATATTCAATCCTTAGGTCCTCCATCTCATCATATCATCTTCTTGATATGGCATCTTCATAAGAACTTTCATCATTATGAGCATTATGATCAATGGGCAACATCATGTATCACAAGAATTTGCCATCACAAACAATGACAGATTGACATCAATGACAACATTGACTAACATTTTTAATAAATATTATATTTTTATTCAAAATTAGTCATTATATTCTAACCTTTAAAATTAATTATCTCTACATGGCGCTATCTTTATTTAATTAAAAATTTAATGCCAAGATCTAATTCTCCATCTTGTCTTGATGATGAACCACACTAGATGGTTTGAAACGTGTCCACAAAATATTTTTGAAGTGATTTTTACCAAAAGATTTCTCAACACATATTTTTGGACAAATGTCCCTAGGAAAACCCCAAGCTGGGGAAAACCAGTTTTCAGGATGAGGGTTTTATTATTAAATCTTCAGCAAATCCGCTAATGGGAAATTACGTTCACTGCTTGCCTCACACCAGCAAATCAATCTTCAACATTGTTGACCAAATCGACTAGGGAAAAATCGCGCGACCCTCCTTTTGCAAATCACACAACCTTCTCAGCAACTCGCACTACCTCTGCGGCAACTCCCGCTGCCTCTCTAGCAACTCGCACTCTCTTTGGCAACTCACACTGCCTCTCTGGAGATAATCTCAGCCTCCTATGCAGAAAATAATTCAGCCAGCAAAACCTTCCTTGGAATCTCAAAAGTTGGAAGTCTCTCAAATGAAGAGTACACCCCGGAAATATTTTCCTCAATTACTGTTGTTGAAAACATCTTGGTGTCTCACTAAAAATTCACCTAACCATCAACTCAATGAGTACTACAATGTTGCCCATAGATTTCACTTTATAATCTCTCATTCACAAATGAACAACCATGATTAGAAATTATCTCATCCCAATCAATGGCTAAGATCATCTTAGAAACTTTCAAGAAGCTTCTAGAGGCAAATCGACCTTATCCCAACTAATGCCAATTAATTAACCAATTTTCCTAAGCTTTAACTTAGGAACTATTTAAAAATCATTAACTGACTTAATTAGAATTTTTTTCCTAGGTGAAACTTAGGAAAAATTACATGGGCTTGGAGATAATTCATTTTTCTGAGTTCCTATCCTCAATGACACCTGTCAAGGCTAGAACACTTATCCAAGCTACACTATTTAACAGAGGAGGCACCATTTTGAGATGTATGCATGCATTTTGGGACTTACCTCGAGTGAGGAGCACTCTTGGACCCTTGTCTCATGTTCTTCGTGGCATACTTTTTTATTTTAGAGGATGACATCATGATAGAGACCATTTTTTGCCATGTGTGGGCTATTTTTGGCATTTTGTTATGTTTAGAGCTATTTAAAGGTCAACATGTGACATTTCGACCCTATTGAACACTAAAGTAAGCTTTTTGGGGGTTTTGCTTGTAAAATTAATTAAGCCTTGGTTACCCTGATATAAGTAAAGGGAAGCCTTATTCTCTTTTCTTCATCATTCATTCATCACACTTCCCTCTTTTTGGAAGTGTGCACTAGCTCTTTGTCTCTTATACTTGGTTGCAATGTGATTTCCATGTTGCGAGTTGCACTTAGAGGTTCATCTTTTGATTGACGTTGGTTTCTTGGGATTGGTTGAAGATATTCTTGTGGAAATTTTGTAATTTTATTACATTTCTTCTATATTTTTCATGTTATATTGTGCAAATTAGGGTTTCTACTTGTGCCATTGTTCAAACTTCAAACTGCTAAGTTTATCTAGAAATCTTGATCCTCTCATGCAACATTGTTTTCCTTGAAAACTTTACGAGAACTTTGTGTTGTGCATCTCTTAAGTTTAAAATCTTCCTAATATGGAAGCCACTAGGGTTTGTAAAAAGAAGCTTTAGCCCTCTCACCCTCTGCAACAAGGTCATCCTCAATGAATTTGTCCTAGATGACTCCATTGCTCATTTAGGTCAAGAAACTAGTCTAGGTGGTGGTGATCAAACTCTCGACTTTTATTATTTCCTCTCTCTTCTTTCTTAAATTCTAGATATCTAGGGTTAAGGTTTCTATGAAACATTGCCAGAGGTAATTTTATTTGATGTGGTGTTTCCCTCTGAGTAGAAATTGCATCAAATAATTGTTAAAAAAGAAAATTTAGCATTTATTGCATGTTACAATGCTATTTCTAAGGCTGATGTCATCATTATATTGTTGTTTTATGCATGCTTCAGCCATAAAAACTCCACTACAAACCCTAAACTCTGCATATTTAATAGATAGTCTCGATCCTTTTGTTTATTAATCAGTGTAAGACTATTTCCTCTAGCTGTTATATGACATTGCATGACCTATCAATGAAAATCTCCCAAACCCTAACTTATAATAGCCCTATAATTTACTTAAGTGGTTTAGGGATGGAGTTCTTGTACCTTGGTGAAGATTATCTTATCCTTCCAAGCTCTGCCAATACCCTAACCCAATCATTAGATCTCATCCATCACCTTGAACGCTTCTTATTGAATAACCTTTAAGTGGTCCTTATAGGGAAGCCTCCCTTGCGGTTTTAAAGACAACTAAATAGCTGGAGAAAGGCTATTGCAGTGATGGTGGTAGCGAATCTCTTGTTGCCACGAGATCTAAACCTACCTAATGAGGCTTTGCACTAGGCCTACTAAATTTTGCACTAACAGTCCACAACCAACCTCCATGAAGTGTGCTCCTCAACCCAAATGTCCTCAAGTCAAGTGTCCAACTTCCTTGGTGTATGTCACATAGTCCCATGTTCTCTATGATAAGTGTCCTCCTCCAAGCACCTAGCGCTCCTCCTCCAAGGTAGGTATCTCTCTTAATCAAGTAACTAATTCCACCATTGTGTGCATGCAATGGATTAGTCATCATTCCGATAAGGATAACAACCTCCTGGGTAAGTGTGCCATGCTAGCACTCTATCCAAGGTCAAGCAACCACCCAAACCAGAGTGACCCATAAGTCCATCAACCATATCCAAGGGACTGGAAGACCTTGCACTCTCCTAGCTTGGTGAAAACACTTTTGGAGTAACTGCAAAAGCTAACACAAAGTCCAACAGAAAAAAGAGGATAAATAAAATCTAAAACCATTTATTCAGCATCTTTCACATTAAATAAACATTGTACAATTCCACTAGCAATATTCTAATATAGAATATTTTCTAATACACTTATTACTTTTTCTACATCAGCAATTAAAGTATTCTGGCAACAAGAGACTTGCAGCATTGCTAATTAAGCACAAGCTAAAGTAGCATCCCATTTATAAATGAAGTATTGATAGGCACTGCACTGATTGACACTTTGGTTCCTCTGTTACCATAAAACAATAAAATCAAACTATCTAGATTCTAAATAAAATTCCATATAGTAATCTAGCTTTCGATCACTCACATACTACAGTGCAAGTGCTCATGTAAAAATTCCTCACATGTTTGTGCTACTTCAACAGTTTAACTATATCACAGGTGAAAGAAAGAAACATTTCCTGTACTATCTAATTAGAATTGGCCATCCACCTGGCGTTGATATGTCAGGATGATGTCTGCGGCTGCTCGACGAAGTTTATCCCGACCATGATCTTGCTCTGGTTGTGACACAGTCCTGCCCTCACTTCAAAAGAAGTTCACAAATGCATTTTTCGTATCAGAAGACTTAATATTTATGTATACCAAATATATGCTTTTGAAAAAAAGGATTTGATGGAATTATCATAACATTAAACACTCTTCAAATTTATAGCTCTTATCATGATAACTTTCCCTCTCATGTTTTCATGTAAACAATTCCCTTTGTAATATTGAGAGTGCATTCATATCAAGAATTCGAAATAGTGCAAGACCTTCAACTATCATACCCAGATAATGTTGTTGGATTCTCCGAATCCTCAAGCAAGAGTGCAGTCAGAGCATCATCACTTTCCAAAACCTACATATAAAACAAATGCTAAGGCAAGAATACTCAAGGTGAGAACAAATTTTCTTTGCAGCAATTCAAATGAGTCTATATCCTTTCTGATAAATGTAATCCTCCATAAAAGGGCTCATAAGCAATCATTGGGCAACCAATGTTTCCTTTTCATTCTCTTTAAGTTGTATGAAGGTTCACAAGTTTTGATTACTGTTGTTTCCTTTTCGTTCTCTTGAAGTTATATGGAGGTTAACATGTCTTGGTTCTAATTGCTGCATGGTGATTCTGCATCATACTTTAGAGCTCCACCTTTCTTCTTGCAGTGAACGCTGTAAAGAAAACCACCTAACATAAAATGCATAATTTTGACATTATAAAATAAAACATATTCACATAAACTTCATTCATCATGCATATGATACATAATACAACATAAAATAAGATATAATATCGTACATGATTTTTATATGATATATAATATTATTTAAAGATTAACATATAGTATTACGATCATTTGATCTATTATTTGTCCTCTCTCTCTCTCTGCAGATACAAAATGAAATTACACATTTTGAAAGAGATTTTGCATGTATGCAATGCTAATCATTTAATCATATGCAACAGAACAGCTCAACCACTGGACTCGGGAGAAGCTCCCTGCTTCACACACAATGGACAGAATATGACAGAAGTCAGCCCAAATTAAGAATATAGATTGACTCTTAACTTCTCAATCTGCAAATGCCATGAAGAAATGACTTCGCAACATAACCCTGTCTGTGAAATTTGAGTTACAAAAGGAGCTTATCAAAAGTGAGCAGAGAGACAAAAACAGAAGAATCTGAAAATACTAGTGCATGTGTCAAGAGGAGCAGCAAGAGGTTGCAGAGCAGAGGTATATTAGTCCTCTTGAGTTGATGTGACGTGCAGATGAATGGTGTCCTTGGAGAGGCTAATTTGAGGAGTTTGTGGGCAGCCAAGAGGAGGGGTTTCCTAGAGTGTTGGATGCCCTAAGTAGAGTGCAAATGCTACAGCAGGTATTGAACACTCGTGGTCTGTTGGAGGGCAGCGTGAGAGTGGACCAAGAGTGGACATTGGATTGCGTATTTATGGTCTGTTGGAGGACAGCATGATAGTGTGCAAGTTGGAACCTGGTGTGCACCATCTTCATGGCCTTAGGTGGTTGCTAGAGTGGCAGAAGATGAGCTCAAAGGTTTGATCAGCCAGGAGCAGTTTCAGCGACCCTACACCTGTGTGTGGAGAAAAACATCTATAGCAGAAGAAGGGCAGTCCTCTTAGCCCGTGTTCATTGTGAGAGATGGATATCTTGCAATGATAGATGGCAGCCCTCCATGCCCTTTGTTAGTCTTCATTCGAGCAACTCAGGAAGACTATAGTGGGTTGAAGTCCCTAAGTAGCTAAGAAGCAACAATGAGCAGATTGAGAGTTGTGAACAACTCAACAGGAATCTCAATGTGTTGTGCCCTTGATGGACTAGTCACTAAAGCCATAACTAGTGAGCAGATTGGATAGCCAAGGTTCAATGATCAGATGGACTTGGATCGTTGATATAGGCAGTGTTATAAATCGGGAGTCGAAGGAACGGGCAGGCACAAGGTACAACCGAGAGGAGCTGAGAAAGTGCGCTACAGCTAGATGGTCAGAGTATCTTGTTGAGGGTAGATTGGTTGTCGATGAATTGACACCAAGCCCCAGTTTTGTATATTGTACTTGTGGATGTATGAGGGCCATTATCCCTGGTATAAGCGCCCTAGACTGTTGAATTATTCAGTTTGATTAATATAACGAAGTTGGGTTATTGTACAAAATTGTAAAAAGATGTCTATATTTTGTGCACTAGTATATTTATTGTTGTTTATATTCTGTTGTGCAAAGTAGTTTCATTGTGATTCTTGGTTTGGTAGCATTAGAGATTTAAGATTCTATCCCAGACACCAGGGTCGTGGAAAAACAACACTTCTGTCGTACTCAGATTCCACAAACCCTACGGGGATGATGTAAAGTGATGCTAGTATAATGAGTTGAGTCCTGTAACAGACCTAGGTAAATTGGGAGCTTGTCATCAAGTGAGTTTACTCTAAGAGCTTTTTTTTTCACTTGGTTAATTATTACGTCCTTATGGGGACTTAATAATTAATTGAGTTTTTTTCTCCAAGCATAACCCCAAAACCAGAGTGTGGCTTGATGGTGAGACCTTGGGTGAGTCTTAGTGTTTAAAGTCATTGTATATTACCATACTAGATCACTCGTAAAATTTCATGGAATTTGATTACGTCTAGAGGTCATTTTTTAAATTTCCCGTAGGGCAGAAGTTTGAATAAAATCTTAATGTAAAATGTAATAAGTGATGTTTAAAGAAGTTGTATGGGGTATGTGTGCTCAAAATTACACCTCTCAACCTCAAATTTCTACGATGACACACTTTGAGGGGTAAAAAATAAGTTCTAGACCCTCAAAACCCACTTTTCCTAATTTTAGTGGGAAATCTAGCAATAAATTAAACTAGAAATAAATTAAATGGAAAAAAACAAATAGCTCCATATGACAAAATGACATGGAAATGACTTGGAAATTATCTCAAGTCAAAGGAATGAGTCAAAGGACAAATGGGAGATGATTTGGCACCTTGCATCATAAATACATGGCCCACACAAGGAAATCAAACTTCTGACATTAATGATGGAGCTGTTGACTTGGAAAATCGAATTTTTTGAGGATTTAATGCACATGTGAGAATATTTGGAGGATCTTGATACAGATTTTCTTGGGAGTTTGTCTCCACATTGGTTCTTACTCGTCTACACTTAGCATTCCATCATGTACTAAGAGTTGCACAAGGAGGGCCTATGCATTCCTTGAGGAGATCTACACATGGCTCATGGAAAGCATCAACTACAGAGGTGTCGCTTGGTTGCTTAGTTGTTGGGACTTAACTCCCTCTCATTTCACACTTGGCATCTCATTGCTTCACACTTGGATAATTCGATTTTCTTGAAGGATTCTTGAGGCCACTTATCGAATTTGATTTGGTTGGTTGGATGTTACACACATGTCACTTCATCTCCACACTTCGAATACGAGTTCCTTTTTTGGGATCTTCTCCATATCCATTTGTCCCTTGGTTGTTACATTGGGATTTTCTCTCATTTCTCTATATATTAGAGCCTTGAGCTCTCTCTATGAATCACTGAAAATGAGCTATTGTGTTTGGGGAAGCTCTGCTCTTGTATACACTCAATCTCAATTGCAATAAAAGACTTTGGGGGTTTCATTCATGAGTTGTTCTTCCTTTGGAATGTGACGAAAGATGGATTATTGGTATAATGCATGTTACTCATGTTTTGATCTAGTTTATTTCCGAATGCTCTTGTAGACTTGTTAATGTAAAGCTAACTGGCATTGGCATTTGATTTAGAAGTACGCTCTAGATATAGAATGCTCTAGTTATTTTCCAATAAATCTCTAGAATTTCTTGTCATTGTTTATGTGCTAAATCTATATGGGACTAATTCTTGATTGAAGTGTTGTAGAGGAAGCATCGTATTGAATCAAGCGTGAGTGGAAGTCTTTGCAGAGACCAACCCACTCTTGATACATTCTCAAAGGAACTCTCATTAATTTTTTGAGCCTTCATAGTTCATCTTACAGAGAGGTTTTGCAGGGTTTTTCTTGGACATAGCTTGTACACAAGCAAAATATTTCTATACTCAAAAATCTTCCAAAAAATAGTGCTTCATTGATTTTATTTAGCTATTTGAGAGCATTTTCTAAACCAAGCAAGTGATGGGTTCACTCTCTTCACTTGATTTGGTTTCTTGTATTCTATTTTGTATTATATTTATTTGTTTTATATGCTCTCTCTACACTACTTGTGTCTTGGTTTTGCAACCCATAGTTGGAGTGTTGGTAACAAAAGCCTTGAAGAAAGATCATTGAAACTCTAACTATTTTCTTGTAGGACCTCTCACGCATTTAAGGTTCACTTTTAAGCAGGTCATGGACATTAGAGGAGGGTTGTTGTTTAGCTAGGTCGTGAGCTTCATAGAGAAGGATTTCTCCCTTGACAAGGCCTTGAACAAAGAATACTAGCTTCTTCTCTTGTGCAAGCGTTCATCCATCATTGGAAGCTAATATTTGGGTGTAACGACCAAAAGTCGTATACGCATCAGAAACATTTAATATACCTCGTAGACAAAGACATCCATCGTAGGATAGTAATTGTAAATTGTATATTGTATAAAAAATTGTTGTAGGATGATTACAATTCAAAATCAGGGCCTGATTATAAAACCTAGGCATGTGTCGTTCCACGAACAGTCATGTCTCTAAGACATGCCTTTTCATTACTAACTAATTAACCATCATTTAATTACTTATTATTTATTACTATTTTTATCTTTATATTTATTATCTATGTATTATCTATTTTCACATAATTTATGTTCATAACATTGCTTTCCCCTTCAAAAAGCTTTGTCCTTAAAGCTTGTTGATGAAAGGGGCTTCATCTCTTTGTTTTATATGAGTGTCTCCTCGTCTTGGGACAATCATCTTTGTCGATACAAGTTGGTATGATCCTTGGAGAGATATATAAAATTGTCATATTGAGAATAGATCAAACCATCCTAGATTGATCTTTTGTGGAATCAAATTTTGTGATGAATCGTTATCATGGGACTAGATTCTGCAACCTTCAGTATTCCTAGGAACATAAATTTGTCGTTTATTTTCTAAGTGATACTGGTACGTAGCTTGATTAAGGTCTCCACTTTTGTGATTCGGATGTAGATAAGGAGTTTTTCTTGTTTGAACTTCCTTTAATGTTTTTATGGCAGTTTCCTGATTTCCTTCAGGCATTATTGTTGAATTGATTACTAAATCCTCATTTGGAGTGTTCGTTGTTGGAACTGCAACCTCTAAGTACATCTTTACTTCAATAGGATTTGGATTTGCTTAAACTGTTAGATTAGTGGGATCGATGTTTGTTTCTTCTTCCCCAACTCAGACTACTACATCTAGCGATTTTCCGATTTTGATGCTTCTTTTGCAACAATTTCTTCAAACCTATTCGTCAATGATTTCTTATCATCCTTAAGTTTTTTAATCTATTTGAGCATATTTTGGTTATGATTTTTGAGATGTAAGCATTCCTCATTTTTTAGTCAACTTTATTTTGGCCTCCAAGTTCTCATCTTTTAAACACTTGATTTGTTCTAATAATCTTTTGTTAAAGTCTTTTAAGCATAAATTTTTCTCTTCTTTCTTTGATAGACTTTCGTTGAATTTTTTGTCAAAACTTACTTTTTCTTGTTCTAACTTGTGCATCTTAGTTTTACACTTTTTGACTTGTGCAAGAAGTTTCTCATTGTGGTTCATTACATGCCAAATTTATTTGTTGTTTTCTGTTGATTTTTCATGAAACCGATCTTGGAGATCTTTATATTTATTTTCTGATGCTTCATTATTTAACAGCTTCATTCTTTTTTTGAAGTTTTGCGGTTTCTTCTTTTAATTTTTTAATTTGTGTCTCGGCGTTATCTTGATATTATTCTAAAGTAAACAATCTTCGACATTTGGAATAAGGTATTGTGTGCTTTTTAAAAATTGTTAAACACTGATCTCCTACTCCATAAAATGGACATCTGGTCTAAAATGTAGAGTTGTGTATGGAATCCATAGTTTCTCCATTCATCTTCAAATTAGACTCTATCTTTCTTCAGTGATGAACTTTTTTGTGTGTTTGTCGTTAAGCTTAGGGTTTAAAGGTAACCCCCCTTAACATTTATTAATTCCTGAACCCCTTTTTTGTGTAACTCATTTTAATAACTTTATTTAAATAACCCCTTTCCTTTTATCTTTTATAAAGTACTTACTTTAGGTTTTTTTTATTAAAATCTCGATAATTCTTATTTGAAATAGAATTCCTGTTTTTTTTATAATTTAATTAATTAAATAATTTTAATTAATTAAATTTATATTTATTAATTTATTAATAAATACAATTTAATTATATAATGAATTATGTAATTATATTATAATATAACTATAGAGTAAATTGCATTATATACTAAGCTAATGGAGTGGTCATTCGACCATGGCCTCTGCAGAGCATTTATACGTTGCCTGTACGACAAATGGACTAGTCAACGAGTCGAACGACGGACAATGGTGGCTAAGCAAGAATCCACTGTAAGGTTACAGCACTTGCTGGCGGATACAGGGTTCTAGATGGTTCGATGGCGTTTGTGCGATGAGGGCTTGTGGCAGATTTAACAAGCAAGGAACCACTACCAGGAAGTGAACACAGTGGCGAGAAACTTGATAGTGGAGGTGGATGATGGTAGCGGAAGGGAGAGGATGGAACAAGGTGACAACACTATATGGACAGCGAGTCAGCAAATGCACGATGGTGTATGTTTGCAGATTGATGCAGTGACATTCAGCGATGGCTAGAAGGTCAGATGATTGTTGCGAAACTGCATTCTCTGATGTGCAGAAATAAGCATGGGATCTACCGGCAAGGTTGTGTTAGGGTTGTGTCTAAGCTATAGATGTGAGTTGTGGACGGCATTGTGGTGGTAAAATGGTGGTCGTGGTGATGATGGTTTCGACCTTGTTCGAAAGTCAGATGCTAGCTGCCGTTTTTTTTAATTCTTTTTTATTTCTATTTTTTTCCAATGATTTTTTTATTTAAATTTCTTATATAATTTGATTTTCCTTTTTTTCTTTTGATCTATTATTTTTTTATAATTTTTTCTTAATATGTATTTTTTTTCTTTTGTCTTTTTTTTTCTAACCCCAATTTTAGTAGCGACTAGCAAAATGGAGAAGCTCCTTCTTCGTAACGAATGCTTGATTGATGGCAACAAAATTGACAACGAGTTGAAGACCAAAGGCTGGATCAGATATGGCTCTAATACCAACGTAACGACCAAATGTCGTATACCCAGCGGAAATATTTAAAATACTTCGTAGACAAGACATCCATCGTAGAATAGTAATTATCAATTGTATATTGTATAAAAAAATTGTTGTAGGATGATTACAATTGAAAATGAGGGCCTGCTTATAGACCCTAAGCAGGCGCCCTTCCACGAACGGTCATGTCTCTAATACATGCATTTTCATTACTAACTAACTAACCATTAGTTAATTACTTATTATTTATATTTATATTTATATTTATTATCTATTTTTACATAATTTATGTTCATAACATTGGAATACCAAAAAACCTCTAATATTTTCAAATTTGAGAGCATTCTTATGATACCTACCTTAGCTACTAATTTTGATTTTCAAGAAGGAAATCTAGAGCTTAAAAAGGCCTCATATGTTGTAAAGATTCCTCTTGAAGCTTCACTTGAGACCTTTTGGAAAGTTTTTCATCTTTGAAACAAATTAATAAAAAGGCTTAGCTTTTCTTGTGGGAGCTTGGGTTTTACCCATGGCATCATTTCTTCTTATTTAAAAGGAGGAATATGTGGTGGATTGATTTTGCATTGTTTTCTTAGTTTTCATTTTCACTCTCAATTGCATGTTAAAGAATTAACACAATCTCACCATCATGTTTAATTTTCTAAGTTGAGTTTTGCTACAAGTTTCCATTTTATGCTTTGCATTTCAATCTTGCTTTGAAATACAACTTGGGATTTTCACTTTGGAGCATCTCATTTCTTACATGCAAGTATCTCAATTTATGTGGCAAAGTTTTGATTTAGTTAAATTGACAAATTGCTTTATGTTTGCCTCGCTATAGGCTCATTGGTTATTTTGCTCATTTATTTTTAAGTCATTTGCTCACTTTACAAGCAATATTATACTCTTAGCTTCATGTCATTTAATTGTTTTAGTTTGTTGATCATTGAGATATCATTTGTAAAACCCTTTACTTTGAGCAACTTACAATCTTATGTGATTATGAAGCTTATGTTCTTATGTCTTATACAATTTTGAGATCAAATATTCAAGTTATCTCATTGTGACCATATTTCCATTTACTTGAGGCAATTCCCTTTTGCACAACACTAATAAACTTACTTGCATTTCATTTAGGCATTTTAGCATAGTTTGCATTTCTAACTTAATTAACCTCGAAGCATAAGCTTGGTTGATAGACATCATAGGGAAAAGATTATCTTAAAAAAAAATTCCAACTGGTACGAAGTAAGGTAAGAGTGTGTGACCCTGTAGTTATGGAGGTGGTTTGTCCCCTTGTAGGAACAAAGGCACACATTGGCTCGTAACGCTGAGGGAAAGGATATCTTTGATGACACCTCTGTGTCCTCAATCCCTCTTCCTTACAATCACCCCAATTTTTACCCTTTGGCAAGAATTTAAAAAGAATATATCTCACTTAGAATAGGCATTTAGTCTAAAATTAACCAAGATAATTGCATCTAACCTTAGTTAAGTGTATCTCATCTTAGCACACTATACTTTCAAAGTATCTTACCTGCAATTTGTTTATGTGCTTATCATGATGAGAATGTCTTGAATTGATCATTTTATTGAAGTATCTCGTTGAGCAAGTATGAAATTATTAGAATAATGCTATTTAATGTTTAATGCTCATTCATATTAGCAGTTTCTATTTTTATCTTTTTAGCAGTTTCTTAGAAGAAACTGATTGTTTCTATTTCCTAATAGAAACTTGATGTTTCTATTTCTGTAAATATCTTTGTATTACTTATTGAGCTTCATTTTCTCATGTAAATCAATTCAATTCATTCATTCATTATGGTATCAGAGCATAGGTATCTTTCGAAATAATTTTTCATTGCTTGAAAAATTGTGGCTCATTTAGAAATTGCTATTGGAATCTGAAATTTTTTGGGCGTCAATTGTTTTTGGACGTCATCGTTTAATTTGCACCTGCAGATTCTGACTACTCCGAGGGTTTCTTGATTACTGGAATATACTTTGGAGTCGATCCTCCCGCTGATCATCCCACTGTCTTGAACTACAGCAACTCACTGTCTATTTTTTGAGCTTTCACAATGATTCGAATCCGTGACGTCGACGATGTTGGAGCCTCAGTTACTGCATGTGCAGTTTACGATTGCAAGCATGACCACCACGAGAATCTGAAATTTTTTTGGCATCACCGTTTGTTGTTGTTGTTATAGCCTGTGGATCTGTCTTCTATTCGAATACAGGAGGGAATCAACGTCGCAGCGGAAGCCTTTCCAATTATCTTCGGTTCAAGCACGGGGGACATCATTGCAACTTATCTCAACGCGCTTCAATTTTGGTAGCAAGGAAACCAGTGGTGCGGGTGTCGAGAAGTCACGTGTTCGAGCCATCAGAGGAAATAGTAAATCGTCCACTGTTGTTTGTCGCTGATCCTTTAAATCCCAAAGGGTGGGCAGTGAGAAATGGGCACCCTTCAGAAATTTCAAAATATGATCATTATTATTATTATAATCCGCAACTTGCAATTTGGTTTAGTGCAGCAGGTTTAGATCAGGATTACAAGGACACAGAGCGTAAACTCGGGCTTCTCCGGGACGATTAACCGAGGCTGACGCTTCTTCTTCTCGTTCTTTTTTTTATTTCATTTGAAGAAGTCGACGAAAGAATTGCCAATGAAATTGACAGTCACGATTCGCAGAACGCAGGCATCCATTCCTATGCAAATTTATCCGTCCAAATACGATTTCCAAGGGCCTCATTCGACTGAGTTTGTTTGTAGGGGCTTATTCCTTCAGATCAGTCCACGATCGAGTCCCTGCATTTATCATTGCTAGAGTCTTTGTAGACAGTGTCCGAGCACCTTTTCGGCGCAGGAAGTCGATCCTAGTGGACTATCAGGGCACAATTTTATTTTATGCCCATATTCGCTATGTAGCAGAAACAGCGTTTTTTGTTTCTTCAGCACAAACATCCCGCTAAAACAGTCGACATGGGGTTGTTTTCTTTTTTTCCTGTTTAATCATTTTGTTTAAGCAGTTTCGGCGAAATTGTTGAGCATGGGAATTTTTTTTCCAGATTAGCCAGCGTCTGCATTGAAATCTGTGCCAGACTCCTTTGTTGTTTTCTGTATCTTGGGTAACGTGTAGATGGCTTCGCTAACCAATCTGATGTTGGAAGGCAGTCAGCGCTTTAATGGCACCAATTATAACATCTGGAAACAGAGAATGTTGACCATTTTTTAATATAGGCGTCTTGATCAGCTCGTTCTGAACAAAGAGCTCCGTCCTGGTACAGCTGGCACCGATCAAGATAAGTTTGATGATCGAAATCGAGATGCTGTTATGCTTCTCAAGCTCTCTGTGACTGATGATGAGTTACCGCAGATTCCTTCTGGCAAGACAGCCGCCGAGATCTGGCAACATTTGAAGGAACTGCATGAGACATCTGACAAGAGAAGAGCTTTCTTTCTCGAGAATCAGTTGTTCTCCATCATGATGGACGAACATATGTCTTTACAGGAACATCTTAACAAGATTAAAGACATTCGAGATCAGCTCAAAGCCATTGGTCGAACCATGGAGGAAGAAGATATGGTAGTCATCACTCTGAAAAGTCTACCAAAATCTTATGAGCACTTCATAGAAACACTCAACATTACCTCCACTAATGTTGATCTGAAGTTTCCGAAGTTATGCACCAAACTTATACAACAGGATTGTTGGAAACAATAGTTTGGTAGTGGTGCCTCATCAGCCTCCTCAGAAAATACTTTTGTTGCCAAATATCAGTCCTTTCAGCAGAAAGGTTGTTCTCAGTGTTTTGATCCTGCTAGGAAGAAAAATGTGCAGTGTAATTACTGTCACAAATTCGGCCACATGAAGAAATATTGCCGACAGAGGATTGCTTATGAACAGAAGAAACAGGGAGGGCCCCATCAGAGAACGAATGTTACAGAACATTCCGAGCAAACAAAATCTGCCTTTTATGCCTTTATGGCTAAAAGGTCTTCAGATCATGTCCCATCTTCGGCCTGGTACATTGACTCTGGTGCATCATGCCATTTCTCTCACAGGCGTGACTGGTTTATTGACTTCTCACCTTTCAGTGATTCAGTAGTATTCGGCGAAGGTGAAGAGTACACAGTGGTTGGAAAAGGTACAGTTCAGATCCAGTCTGGTGGGCGCACACTCATCTTCCTAAATGTGTACTATGTTCCTGGTATGGAAATTAATCTGTTGTCTGTCATCCAGATTATGAGGAACTCTCCTGAGCTTGATGTAGTGTTCAGTGCGCACAAATGCTCCATTATCGACAGGGACACTAGTCTTACGGTTGTTGTTGGCCTAGAGGATCATGTTCTATATAGGCTTCTTGACACTAGATATTCTCTAGAAATAGCTCTAGCAGCTCGTGTTTCTCCCATCAGCACTCTATGGCATCAGCGATATGGGCATCTAAACATGCAGTATCTCTCTCAGCTCTCTTGGGAGGGACTTGTGTCAGGGTTACCTGATATTCAGACTCAGTAGTTGGGAGTATGCGGCACCTGTCAAGCTGGCAAGCAACATCGATCTTCATTCAAGGATGGAGAATCTTAGTGCGCATCTAAGGTACTCCAGTTAATTCATGATGATATTTGTTGTCCTATGCATACATCTTCTATTACTGGCTGCAAATATTTTTTGCTTATTGTAGATGATTTCAGTAGAAAGATGTGGGTGTATTTTCTAAGATATCAATCTGATGTATTTAGTATCTTTCAGAAGTTTAAATCCTTAGTTGAAAAAGAGTCTGGTTGTAATATCATAACTCTTAGGGTAGATAACGGGGGGGGGGAATTTTGTTCTTTTGCTTTCTCCAACTTCTGTGATACTCATGGCATCAAACGTCAGTTAACTACACCCTACACTCCTCAGCAGAATAGTGTTGTTGAATGCCGCAACCGTACGGTTGTTGAAATGGCTCATTCCATGTTACAATACAGGAATGTTCCAAACAAATTTTGGGCTGAAGCAGTATTCACTGTTGTCTATCTTCTTAACCGATCACCTACTCAGGCTATTAAGGGGAAGACTCCCGAAGAGGTTTGGTCTGGCCGTAAGCCTAAGATCAGTAACCTCAAAGTATTTGGCTCAGTTGCATATGTTTGGATTCCAGCTGCTAAGCGCTCTAAGTTGGATTCCAAAAGCCAGAAACTCATGATGACAAGGTACAGTGATCATCATAAGGCCTATAGGTTGATAGATATAGCCATTGGTCATCTTAGCTTCAGTCGTGATGTAGTATTTGATGAAGACAGAGTATTCTTTCAGTCTCCTTCTGAGTAGTGTTCTGAGGATCAGCGTCACAGTGTTCTTCTTCCGGTAGGCCCACTTGATGGGAGGGATGATGCAGTATCAGTATTTGATGATGCACTACCTAAGCTTCCTCCGGAAAATAACCCTCCTCCTGTTGCTCCTATTGTTCCTGAACCTTCTCCATCTCCTCCTGATATTGGTTCCTCTACTCTCCGGCCTAAATGGTGGGCTAAAACCATTGGTGATCTCCGGGATAATGAACTCCTTGAAGGTAGAACTTCTAGACATAAGAGCAAACAGCAGCCTACAGTAAATTTTGCTCTTATGGCTAACCTACACAGTATTTTTGAGCCTCAAACCTATTCAGAGGCTAAGGGTACACTTGAGTGGGAACAAGCTATGGAAGGTGAATTCCAGAGTCTTCATAAGAATCACACTTGGACCCTTTCTGATCTTCCTGTAGGGGAAAAGCCCATTAGCTGCAACTGGGTGTACAAAAGGGAAATACAAAGCAGACGGAACCCTAGACAAGTATAAAGCTCGCCTTGTTGCTCGAGGGTTCTCACAAAAGGAAGGTATTGACTATGAGGAGACCTTTGCTCCTACAGCCAAGATGAGTACCATACGGCTTGTCCTTGCCTTAGCAGCTCAGTTCAATTGGAAAGTCCATCAAATGGATGTAAAGAGTGCTTTTCTGAATGGTGACTTACAGGAAGAAGTCTACATGACGTAGCCTCCCTTCAGAAATTTCAAATTATGATCATTATTATTATTATTATTATTATTATTATTATTATTATCCACAGCTTGCAATTTGGTTTAGTGCAGCAGATTTAGATCAGGATTACAAGGACGCAGAGGGTAAACTCGGGCTTCTCCGGGATGATTAACCAAGGCCGACACTTCTTCTTCTCATTCTTTTTTTATTTCATTTGAAGAAGTCGACGACAGAATTGCCAACGAAATTGACGGTCACGAACAGAAAGTCTGTAGATTAGTCAAAGCACTCTATGATCTGAAACAAGCTCCTCGGGCTTGGTACATGAAATTGATCAGTACCTCACAGATCATGGTTTTCAGCGGAGTCCATCTGATGCAAACCTGTATATCAAGCATACTGGTGATGATACTCTGTTTGTGGTTGTCTATGTGGATGACCTTATCATTACTAGCAGCTCAATGCATTTGATCCATGGGATCAAACAGGATTTGTGCAACACTTTGATATGACAGAGTTAGGACTTCTTCATTACTGTTTGGGGGTTGAAGTCTGGCAAACTGAGAACAACATCATTCTCTCTCAATCCAAGTATGCCAGAAATCTTGTGGACAGATTCAGAATGCAGGATTGCAAACCTGCCACGACTCCTATGGAACCAAGGCACAAACTTTCAGCTCAGTCATCCTCACCCCTTGTGAATGAAACTTTATTCAGGACAATAGTGGGCAGCCTCATCTACCTTACTGCCACTATACCTGACATCAGTTTTGCAGTGAGCTACATTTCCCGCTTCATGTCAACTCCTAAGGCTGATCATTAGATAGCAGCGAAGCGTGTGCTGCGTTATGTGCGTCGCACTCCTGATTATGGACTTCTGTACACTCGAAGTTCCAATCCTATACTCAGTGGTTACACAGATTCTGACTGGGTCAGTTCAGTTGAATACCGTAAATCTACAGCTGGGTATGTGTTTCATCTAGGATCTAGTGTTGTCTCCTGGACTAGTAAGAAGCAGCAAGCAGTGTCTCTCTCCTCAACAGAAGCAGAGTATCGAGGAGCAGTTAAGGCATCGTGTGAGGCAGTTTGGCTTCGACGTATGCTTGCGGATATGCATGTTTTCCAAACAGGTCCTACTCCCTTGTTCTGTGATAATCAGGGAGTGCTCAAACTTGCCAAGAATCTAGTCTTTCATGAATGAACAAAGCATGTAGAAACCCATTGTCACTACATTCGCCAGCTTGTTGAAGACGGATCCGTGCAGTTGCGATATGTTCCCACAACGGAGCAGCCTGCCGACATCTTCACTAAACCTCTTGGTCCTGATAAGTTTGTAAAATTCAGAGGATCTATCGGTGTTGTAAATAGATTGAGCATTAAGGGAGGGTATTAGAATAGTTGTTTCTATTTTTATCTTTTTAGCAATTTCTTAGAAGAAACTAGTTGTTTCTATTTCCTAATAGAAACTTGATGTTTCTATTTCTGTAACTATTTCTGTATTACTTATTGAGCTTCATTTGCTCATGTAAATCAATTCAATTCATTCATTGATTAGAAATCATTTTGTGCAAGTAAAGCTTTAGTTTATTTCATCTCATATTGCAAGTTATTTTACATGCTTTAGAATCGTGAATAGTTATATTTTGACTTAAAGCATTTCTTTAACAACAATTTTATATCTTGCAAGTTGATATCATATTTTCTAACATTCATTTGATTCGCATGATTACTTGGTGTTTCATTTCGAAACATTTTATTTTTGAACAATTATTTTGAAGCAATATTGAAAGCACTGGTTTTATATGCTCATTTTTTATTTGTGTTGATGGTTATTGAGAATATATTTCATTTCATATTTCTCATCATTGCTGTTGAAACTTGCTTATAATCTCAAAGTAATCCAATTGACCTTAACATCTCCTAGAAACCTCACATCATTTTTAACTTAGTTTTTCATTTACGAACCACCCCCCTTAACTTACCTAGGAGAGAGCTTAAACAAAGAGAGTTGGGAATAGGTGACAGCCTCATCTCTTGATTTTGCCACCAACCACACCTTGTGGGGTTAAGGAATTTTTTCACTAACTTAGGTGTGTGTGCAAAGCGACAACAACAGGATTTAGGGATTTGGTTGGTTGATTGGACACTCTGTTACATGATGAGCGAGATCATGACAGAGGATGACCCATCTCACATGTGGTGTGACATGCGGGGGAGCATTGAGGCCTTTGTCGCATGGCAAGGTTGGTTTTCCTTGTTGCTACTATGGATCAGGGTGAGTGTTGGATGGGTAGGTCATGACATCGTGGAGATGCCTAGCCCAGATGCATTGGGGCTTGTTGACCATTGGCGTGGCACTTGAGGATTATCTGAAAGCTCCATGCCCAAGGATGTACCAAAGGATGCTTGTACCAATAAACACCATCATATTACTAGAGTTTTTCAACTCTACTTTTTGTTCTTATCATTTTCTATTGTACCCAAATTCCACAAGCCCTACGGAGATAATGTAAAGTGGTGCTAGTATGATGGGTTTGAATCATGTAACAGGCCTAAGTAGCTTGGGACCATGTCATCAAATGAGTATTTCTCTAGGACATTTTTTTACTTGGTTAATTATCATCTCTCTACCAGGACTTAATAATTAGTTGAGTGATCCAGGTGAATGTCGGTGGCCACCCACCTATCCCACTTAGACCCCCACAATTGTCTCTTTCAGTTTTTCAGTTTCATTATTTGTAGCACAACTTACTATTTTTGGCATTTTTTTGGGTCTTGAACTTCCGGAGTCGTTTTCAGGCCCTAAACAACGATTTTTGGGAAAACTGGGAGCAACATGGGTCCATGGACTGACGTTGCTCATCTTAAAGTTGTAGTCCTCAGATAGATCTTTCTATCGAGGTATTGTGCACGTCAAACGGAGATCGTATACCAAAGTTACGACCCCGGGAAGTTGATGTACCAATTTACTCAAAACGGGGCCCATAGTTTGGCGCTTCATCTCCTAGGGTTAGGTTTTTTGATGTTTAGGGATTTCCATTATTTCTCAATAATAAATAGGCCTTTGAGCCTCATTGTAAGACAGTTCAGAGGCATGTACATCTCTTCTCAGAAATAAGCTACCATCGCCTTAGCTGGTTTATTTCCATTTCTGTTTGTAATCATATTTCAGTATTTTACGTTAATGAAATGAAGTATTATTTCTGCTTCATCTCTGTATTTATGGTTATATCTGTAATTTGTTACATTCCTATTTAAATCTGGATCATTGAGTTTTTTCCTTCAAGCATAACCCCAAAGTCAGAGTATGGCTTAATGGTGAGGCCTTGGGTGAGTCCTAGTGTCTAGAGTCATTGTATATTACCATACTGATCACTCGTAATGTTTCGTAGAATTAGTTAGGTTTATGGGTCATTTTTTAATCTTTTTAATTTCCCGCAAGGCGGAAATTGAAATAAATTTTGTATCTGAAATGTAATAAATGATGTCTAGAGAAGTTGTATGGGATATGAGTAATAAAAATTACACCTCTTACCCTCAAATTTCTACTATGACACACTTTGAAGGGTTAAAAATGTGTTCTAGACCTTCAAAACCCATTTTTCCTTAGTTTAGTGGAAAAAGTGGCAATAAATTAAACCAACAATCAAATAAATGGAGAAAAATAAATATCCACACATGTTAAATGATGTGAAAATGAGGTGGAAAATCATGGAAGATTTAAAGTGAAGTTCCAACATGATGTGGACTCCTAAAATCAAGGAAAGGACATGTGCTCAAGGAAATCAAATTTCTGGCAATAAACGAGGAAGTTGCTTACTTGGAAACTTCGAATTTGTGAAGTTAATGCACATTTGGGAGGATTTGGGAGAATATTTGGTGGATATTTTTGTGGGAAATTGTCCCCACATTGGTTCCCACCGATGTCCCCACATTGGTTCCCACCGATATACACTTGTCATTTCATCATGGAATTTGATTTTGCTTTGCGGATTCTTCATGTCAGTTCAAAAATTCGAATTTGCATGAAGGTGCTTTGGGAGTGTCACCCATTTGCTTTGGGATTGTCACCATTTGCCTTGGGATTAGCTCCCAAGCTTCTATATAATAAGAGCTTTGTTCTCTCATTATGTAATATTTGCAACAAGCTATTGTGCTTGGGGAAGCTCTACTTCTATGTACTTGTGTTCTTTATATAAATAAAAAGACTTTGGGGTTCATTCATGATTGTTATTCTATGAGAACATTGCTTGGATCATTGATGATATATTTCTACTTGTGCCTTTAATTTATATTTCATTGTACTCATATGCTTTGTTGAATTGTAGATGTATAACTATCTTACATTTGTAATTGATTATTTGATATGCTTTGGGCTAGACATCTCTATCTATTTTCATACAAATTCTAAAGTTATCTTGCCATTATTTATCAGTTTAATACATATGACCTAATGTTTGTTGCAAGTTTTGTAGAGGATCATTGTTGAATCAACTAGCAAACGTGAGGGGAAGTCATCAAGAGACTAGCCCACTCTTGGCATTGTTTTCACGAAGCTCTCATCATTATTTGAATTTCATAGATCTAAAATCTTTTGAAAGTACTTGTTCTTGCAAGGTTCTTTTTCCCATAGTTTATGCATAAGACAAAATATTAAAAAAAATTATTTACATTCTTCGAATTTGTGCTTTCATTTCATTATCTAGCTATTCAAGAGCTTCTCACAAGCTAGACAAGCGATGTGGACCTTTTCTCATCACTTGATTTAGCCTTTGTATATTATTTGTAGCATTATCACATATCTACATGCTCTCTTTTTCACACTAACTTTGGTTTTAGTTTTGCATCCCTAACATTTTTTTTGTAGGTTCTCTCAAGATCCAAATTCCATTTTCAAGAAAGGTCATGGGCATCGGGAGGGCTTGTGAAAGAGGTCAGGCTGTGTATCACTTTGGAAGCTTGTGTCTTCTAATTGTAGCACCTTCTTCATCTCTCGAGGCTCCATACTTGAAGGAATTTCCTTGTGGTTTCAAAACCTCATATTGTACTTTCATCAATTTCTTGGATAGCTCTCAAAGAGCCCTTAACCTCATTGTAACAACATAATGATGAAAAAATTGTTTTTGTTGTGGGAGTGTGGGCCTACCCATTGGCATCCTTATCTCTCCATTTTAGGGAGAGAATCTTAGGTGGATTGACTTGTTGGTTTTAAATTTTCCATTTTGTTTTCGCATCACATATGCATGCTCTAATTGGGAAGTAACACAAATCACATTTCTCTATTTTCAAGTTTGCTAAAGCTCTTTAAACTTGCACCATTTACAATTGTTGCTACAAGTCTCAAATTCACATTTTACTTTGCAAAGCAATTTTCTCTCACTTTGTGCAAGCATCTTCAGTGTTTTAGCAAACTTTGACATACTTGGCTTGGCTATTGTCTAAATCATTCATGCTTTATGGTTGTGCCACATTTCCATTTTGAGTATATTTGGAACATTGTGCATTGGGCAAATTTATCTTTCAAAGTAATCATTTATTTTCATGTCAAGCAAGTTGTTTTTCATTTTCTAAAATTAAGAGTTTCTTTTGCAAAGCTATCATGGGCATAAATCTTATTTTATTTTCAAAGTGTTTGTAATTTACAATTTTCAATTGCTTTAGTTTGTTCATCATCCATCTTTAGCAACTCACAATTCTTATGAAACCTATGCAACTTGTGTTTACTTGAGCAATAATCTTGTGGAGCATACTTAATTGAAGCAATTTTTCACATAGCACTTACAATCTCACTTGCACATCATAGTAGGCATTCTAATTTAGTTGCATTTTAAAAATTGACCTCCAAGCATAAGCTTGGTTGATAGAAATCATAGGAAAAAAATTATTGGGAAGTTCTTCCAATTGGTATGAAGTAAGGTAAAGGTGTGTGACCCTGCAGTTATGAAGGTGGTATGTCCCCTTGTAGAAATGAAGGCACACGCTGGCTGATAAGACTCAGGGGACGGGTATCATTAATGACACCATCGTGTCCTCACCCCCTCTTTCTTACAGTCATCCCAATTTTTACCCTTTGGTAAGAGCTTAAAAGGAGGATCTCTCACCTAGATTAGCCATTTAAATTAAAAGCAACCAAGATAATTGCATCCAATTTTAGTTTAGGTGTATTTCATATTAACCCATTATTTCATTTGAAAATAACCATTATACTTGTCATTTATGAATATGTGTTGAATTGAATACTTTGCTTTGGCGAGGAACATCTCATTCTATATTTAGTAAGTAGAATTCTAATTGGTTTCCTTTGCAAGATATTATTTCCTTGTATGCTTTGGATTAACAAGTGATCATATATATTTGAAAGCATCTTTATATCTTGTATTGATTATTTTATTGTGCTAAAATTCTTTTGTTTCACTCTCAGGATTGCTTGTGCTTCCATTTGAAACCATTTCATTTATTTTGAGCAAGTATATTTCATTTTTGAGCAATATTCTGAAGGCATCGGTTTTACATATGTTTATTGTTATCCCATGTGTTGATGGTTATTAAAGTTGATTTTGGTTTACATTCCTCATTTTATATTTGCTTGCAATCTAAAAGTAATCCATTTCCCTCTAACATCTCCTACAAACCTCACATCTTTTAACTTAGTTTTCCATTTAGGGACCACCACCCTTAGCTAACTTAGGAGATAGTTTAAACGGAGAGAGCTAGGAATAGGTGACAGCCCCTTCTCTCTAATTTGCCACCAACGACACCTTGTGGGGTTAAGGGCTTTTCTCACTAACTGGTAGGTGTGTGTGATAGGCAGCAACAAGGCTCTATAGATATTTTTCCATCACATCCCAGGGGAGGAGGATACAGCTAGCGCATGATGGGTAGACCGTCATGGTCAGAGTTGCGTAGTGACAACATGGTGGCACCCTTTTTAGACTAGCATGGGATCTAAGCATCACACGACTTGGCAATACAACTACCATTGGATGTTAGTTTTTGGTAGCATCAGAAGTGCTCTAGCCTTGAAAATTGGTGGAGAGGCTAAGGCACATGAGTTCTAAAGAACCCAGAAACCATTTGGTGAAATTCCACCCAGATTGTATTTTATTAAAATAATTAATATTTTTAATGGGTTTCCTAAGTCTAAACTTAGGAAAATTAAAATATTAATGGGTATTAATCAAAATATGGGTGAGAATGGTCTAGAAAGCGGATCAAGTCATGTTTTAATCTTAGTCGTTGATTAGAGACTTAATCTCGGCCATTGAAGTCTTAACAAGAAAAGTGGAAGATGGAGGCTTAGAGTTCATTTGGTAACACAAACGAAAAGAACGAATTGATCTGGAGTTCGATTTTTGGGGATAGGAAGCTCAGAAATTCAAACTAGGTGATCATTCTGTAGCAGAGGGGCAGTGAGAATCCGGGAGGACTTTCCAGATAATACAAGGCAAAGAGAGGACAAAAAGACGTCCAGAGGAGGGCTGGCGTTGGCCTACAAAGAGGTATCATAGTCAGTGAGGAGAATTCGAAATTCTACAAAGGGAATTCGATTTGCAGTTGCAAGGAGCCAGGGCGTGAGACTAGAGGCAAGAAAGTCGAATTCTCAACCAGCAGAAGATCCAAAGCAGAGAGGTAGCATAATACCCAGCACAGGTGACACATACGCTGCCCAAGGTGACGCAAAGGCCATCAGAGGGTGACACAGAGTCTCCCAGAGCTGAGGATCAATCACTATTTCTCCAGTGACAGGGTGAGATCATTTCACCAGTATTTTGCCCAGTATTTTCTCTATAAGGGATTGCTAGATAAGCATCCTAGATTTGTATTCAGATATTTCTCTTGCATAATAATAAACCCTTAGAGTTGTTGCACCGGATTTCCCGCATTGGGTTTTACCAGGGATTAATGTGTCGAAAAATAAGTGTGTCCTATGTATCTTGTTCTTTGCTCTGTTTTCTGTTTCATGAGATCAAATATTTAATTAGCGTAGGCTGCAGAAGTAATTTTCTTCAGTATTCAAAAGAATAACTTGATAAAGTAAGTTAAAAATCAAGTAGGTGAAGTAAATTTAGATTTGCTACAATAGGGGTTCCTTCAGTGTAGGAATTTTCACAGTGGGGATGTGTTGATTTTTACAGGGGAAGATCACTTATATCTTCCATCAAGATTTTGCGACTACTTGATGGCATGGGTGACTTCATTAGCATGGCAGGTTGGTCAACAGGAGGATATTAGGGAAAGCCCATGCGAAGAGAGATTTCATCCCCACGGGGATTGGATTGTATCCTCAAGAGTTTACTCTTGGAGTGCAAGAGATGGGCTACTTAGCAGGACAGCTTCATGGGGAGTCGGACAAAGTCATACATTATCATGATGCTTTACTTATTGATAGTATCCAGAGGGCTTTTGGTACACATACCTTGCCAAACAGTGAGCAGAGCAAGGGGTTCTTCACAGTGATTCTTCACAATGATCTCGATGGCTTGGAATCCGGGTATCGAGGGATTTCTTCAAGACTATGCAACACAGAGTTCAGGGGTGACTCAGTGGCACATTTGGGACCCTGGTATTACTGATGGTGACAGTGGTGATCAGCTGTCATAGGGGGCGCTTGTTCAGGCATTGCTTAAGGACAAGCAATTTTTGGCGGGGAGGACTATAATATCCCCAATTTTGATTTTCCGCATTAGAGGCGATTTTTGGAAGTGGAGGTGATTCCAGCTGGGACTTAGCGGGAAAAGCGAAATTGCAGCTCTGGAACGTGGGGCCCACAAAAGAGAAAATTGGCCAAGAAGGGAACTCGCACTCTTGGAGGAGAAAGAGAGAGAGGAGGGGGTGCGAATTAGGAGAAGAAAGAGTGGGGGCCACCAAGGGAAAAAAGGGGACCAACAATTATAAATAAGGAGAAGAGGCCTTCATTTGTATCTTTGACAATCTAGCTCTGACACAAGTTTCCTTGAGTCGTTTAGCTAAGCAAACTAGTGTTATGTAGCACAAAGAATTCCCAAGCGGGAATTCCACCTCTACCTTAGGTGAACTTCAAGTGTCACCTTAGGAGAGTAGACAGAAGTCCATCTCAAGACTTCTAAAGGAGCCAAAATTGCAGGTAATTCTTCAGTGGGTGCCTGCTTCTCTTACGACGCAGAAGGAATTCGTGTGCGTGAGAAAAGTCAGTAAACAAAGAAGTTTGGGCCGAAATTTCGCAGGGAATTTTCCCATGAGGCTGAGTTTTCCCTTGCGAATTGGCAATGTTGAAAGTGTTGTGAACTAGAGGGCCGAATTTGTCTATTTTGGGCCTGTGCACTTGCAGATATTCACAATTTGGGGAACATTCAAGCTGGGATTTGCTTGGTGATTGAGGGAAGAAATTTGCAAGAGTAACGGACGATTTCTTGGAGGGAGATTTGGGCCTAATTCAATAGTATCTGAATTGTGGGGCATTTTTCATCAAATTAAGCAATTTGCACTTGTTGGGGGTCACTGGGAGTCAGTGTATTCAACCCAAACCCTTTCTGGGTTTTCGTGGGTTTGGTGAGAGGAGGCTAGGATTAATTTAACATAATTTTTTCAGCACTTCTGAGGGCAGATTTCCTAGTTCCATTCAGCAATCAAGAGCATAAATTGTTGGAGGAGAGCGCAGTTTACCCCGAGACCATTTCTACCACTTGGGTCTACGAAATATTTATGGGTTTTGTTGAGCTGGTGGAGTAGTGCGTGTGGCTAATTTCTCGAAATTTTTGGAGCAATTCAGAGGGATAAATCAGCAGTTCCTTTCCAGCAGCATCAATAGTTTTTTTGGGTGGACGCAAATTTGGTAGTAGATCCATTTCCAGCATTTGGGTACTACCATCATATTCACCTGGGATCTTGCCTAGCTTGCTTGTAGCAAGCTTAGGTTCTATGGTCCTCATCCTATTGTACTTGATTTACACATGTGAATTAATAAAATGGCTTAGCTTATTTGCCCAGTTTCTTGATGTTTTCGATGGTGCATGTGTATTTGTGATTTTATCTGTTATAGCCTAGTTCATGTGTTTGTTATTCGCTGTAAATTTCAATTTGGAATATTACAATTTGTTATTTTTACGAGCTTTTAACCTAATTTGAACTAAAGCGCTTGGTTTCCCTAGTATATAAAGTGAAGCACTAAACTCATTTGGATCATTCCAAAACTTTAGAGACATACATCTCGAGGACTCCACTTTTCTCTACTTGGCTATGGAGCACTAATTGAGGGACTTCATTGGTGTGGATCTGACCTCTTTTCATGGATGATTACAGTGAAGCTTGGATGAATGCATGGTAAATCTAGTAAACTAACTTCTTTTATCGTGATCAAGTTTTATTGGATGAATGTAATTTAGAGACATACATCTCTAGGATTCCACTTTTCTCTACTTTGCTATGGAGCACTAATTGAGGGACTTTATTGGTGTGGACCTGACCTCTTTTCATGGATGATTACAGTGAAGCTTGGATGAATGCATGGTAAATCTAGTAGACTAACTTCTTTTATCGTGATCAAGTTTTATTGGATGAATGTAATCTAATATTAAGCATGTTAGCATAATATTTGTTTCATTATCCTTTTTAAACAAACCCTTCTTCCAAGTCTTTCAAAGAATATCATGTTAGCTGCTTCCTTTAATTCATCTTTGGAAGTTGAAAACCTTGATTCAAAACCCTAGGGTAAGTAGATTAAAATGCCCTACTCCTTTTCAGCGTTTTATCTACTTCAAAATTTCCCTAGTTTTAGGTTCCTAGACTCCATGAACCTTAGATTCAAAAAGCAGTAGTCCTCGCTCTCTTATGATAATCTATAATATCCTTAAACTAATTTTGTATTGTTTTAGGATAAATCAGGGTTTTATTACAGCAAAATCAACATTTTCAGCAAAATTATTGACTTGAACATTAAAGTCTTACGGTTAAGAAAGGTTTGTAGTGCATTGAATAAGTAAAAGTTACAATTTATATGTGTTTCCCAGCCATTAATTAGGGCTTACGTCAAGGCATTATTTGTTGTTATATGCCTCTAACCATTGAAATTTGTTGTAATTATGTCCTTTATTTACCCTTTATTTTAGCTCACTTTTTACACTTTATTATCATAGCTTCCAGAGCTAAATTTATTATTTTCATAAACTATTGCATTGCTGCAATTTCTGATTTCTTGAGCTAGTTTATGATAGCAAAGTGTAATTTTTTTATTGTTTGACTTTGGAAACCTATTTTGAGCCACTATTGGTTGACCTAAGTCTATAGAACAGTGATAGTAACTTATGAACTCAAACATGGAAATTACTCTTAAATCCACCTTAAATCTTAAATTCCTAGCATTGTCCTTAGGTAGAAATGTTAAATTTCCAAATACCAACCAAGATTTGTTTCCTCGCGACAATTAATTTTAATCCCAGCAATTTATTTAACTAGCCAAATAAACAACGAATCACTGAAAAATAAAATCATTAGTATTTTTAACCTCTAGAAATATATATATGCAATGGAATTTAAATCAAAAAGACCAATCACACATTGCAAAAATAATTCACCCACTACAATTCTTTGTCATCTATTAATTTGGAAAATCTAGGTTTCTGACCCACAGAGGTAAAAGGAAAAATACAATAACTGGAACTTCTAACTCAGCCCCCACAGGATGAATTCGACCCAAAGAATTCAGCCACCTAGAAGTCGACCTCTAGAAGAAATCGCCATGTCGAAATTCAGCCCAATCAATTAGTTAGCAAATTGACCTGCACCCTCCCTACATGTTATCACTGCGCCTTAGGAAAACTTGGCCCCTCAGCAATTCGGCTTTCTCCAGCGCAAATTGACCTTCCTCCAACAACTCGGCCTCCTGTATTCTTGTACTTCTCCTCCTTTGCATTCTAGTCTACTTTGTCACTCGCATTAGAGAAAATCGCTCTCTCTATGATGACTCGCTCTCTTGAGTTCTTGTTGTGTCTTCACTTCTTCGATAAGCTTCCTTTATAATCTTCATTAAGTCCAAATCCCTAACCCTAATCTCACTTCTAAAACATCTTGGAGATCAATGGTTGAGATTATTTATAAGTCACTTAAATAATTAAATTATTTATCCTTAGAAAATTACTTAATCGTCCACAATAATTAATTGACTTTAATTATTGTACTTCTCCAAAGTTAGATTTAGGAAAGAAGACATAAATCACTTACTTCACCAAGCAAGCACCTAAAGAAGCAATAAATCATCTTCCATGTGCTAAGATACCAAGCCTATGAAAAAGACCTTCCAAAGCTACCACAAGCTTCAACAAGAAATATTATAGAACCATTAGGAGGCACTTAGCTTGAGTTGATTGGGTTATTTGATCCCAAATATCTATTAGGGAAGCCTTACTTGTGTTGATTGTGTCCATTACTAAAACAATGGGAGTAATTGCTAAGGTGACAACGATGACCACCTGGTGAGTCTTTGCACCAGCGTGCTTGATTTTACTATAACAGACCCACATTGCGTTGATGACCTTGTTACCACAAAATATAGTAGGCCTAGTGCAAGTCCTGACTACGCAATCTAGGTCATGCCAACAAAGAGATCAACCACCATTGTCACCTCAATAGCCTTTCTCCTAATGTTTCATGCTTGGATGTTACACCTACAACGGACTCGGGAGGCTTCCCTAGAAAGTCGTAGGGGTTAAATGACTGGGGTTCCAAGCCAAATGGTCCTCTAAGGAGCTTGCAGATAAATCACCTAGAGATGTAATTAATAAAGCAAAGTTCAAGGGTGATAAGAGTCTAATAGTTATGGGAGAAGGTATGGGAAAAGTCTTGGAGGCCAAGATAACAGTCACAAATCATCAAGTACACTTTCCACCAACCCCAATAAACTAAAGAAAAGTTGTTATAAGTTAGGGATTTTATGATATGCATATTTACAGCATGCAACAACATATAATAGCAAAGAAATAGCCTCTAAATTATAAGATCAACAAAGCACTGAAGACCATTAAGAATAGCTAAACTTTAGGTTTTTAATGGTAAAAAACGCAAAAACAACAATATAACCCTAGACATCAACCCTAAATTTGGAGAGAAAACATGCAATAAATGCTAGATTTTGCTTTCCAAAAATTAATAAATGCAACTTACACTTCAAGGGCAATAACCTAGAGGAACAAAAATGCTATTAACTGCAAATTTAAACAAAACCCTAACCCTAGTTACCAAGAAATACAAAGAGAAAGTTTAAAAGTTTGTCCCACAACTAGACTAGTACCTCTATTCAATTGGGCAACAGAGTCAATTCGGGTGAGGTCATTGATGGAAGGACTTGGATAGAGAGGGTGGAAACCTAATTTGTTTCTCTTAGAAACCCTAGTAACTTCATTCATGGAAGCTTTAAAGTCAAAGGATGCATGAAAACAAGTTCCTTTAATGCATTCTTCAATGACAAATTCCACATAATCACATGAAAACAAGAGTTCATTAAAGATATGGCACAAGATAAACCCTAATTTTAGAAAATAGCATTAAACTTACACAATTTAAGCAAGAACCACTTCATCAATCTATAAGATAGTCTCTCCATGCAAAGATATCCTCCTCGCGACAATTTGCACAATTATTTAGCCATTGCACCCAAGAGAAAGAGAAAAGAGCTAGTTCAATGATTAGGATCTTTTATTGCAAGCCTATGATTTATCGGGCTTAAAAAATTGAATGCAAAATACCAAGCTTGACAAAAGCTATTAAAGATATGATGACTTAAATAAAACAACTATAAATAACATAAAAGAACACAAACGAGATTGATAACAGAGTTCACCCAGTGTGGGCTACATCTCCAGGTCCGCCTCTAATGGAGTGGTCTCTTAAATTATATTGTTAAGTGACTCAAATTACATCAATCTCTCAATCTCCAAAGTTGGTTCTTTACTTCTACAGCTCCTCAAAAGACTCTAAAAAACTCTTCACAACAACTCTCCTTTCGAATTTCTCCAAAAGGGAAAAAAGTTAAAAACTCTACAAGTTATCACAAAAACAGTGATAACAGTGCTACAAAATGACAAATCTTTAGTCTCTCTACAAATCTCAAGTGTGTGGCATATTGGAAAATCTTTGTAGTGTCGGGTCTGCACCCCAGAGTCGAACCCACAAGGTTTACAGCCCTTTGCTATAACAACAAACAATATATAGTATATTGTTTTAACAATAAACGATATATAAACTATATGACATTCGACACTATCCATACATTAAAACCATATGTTAAAAATAGCATATGCAAAACCGTCATATTGCACGGTCAGCCCATGTGTTAGGTTGGTGTATTAACCATGTGCTATCAGCATTGTTGTTTTGTTGACCATACTATATATATGGTATATCGTTGAACAACATATCATATTCATTATAACCATATGCTATGTATGGTATATAACTCATCCAAATGAACCATATGATAAAACATTCCAATGGTGCATTGTAAGTCTTGGTCCACGTGCTCTTCATGTTTGTTGGCATATTATATATATGGTATAACCACCCAACGTATATAATATATGTCATATAACCAAACATACTATATAAAGCCACCCCCATTTATAACATATGAAACCAACATTGTATTAAATCATGTGTTTGGTGCTCGATTGGTGGAATGTTTAGATAATTAGTTGGCAGTTGTCGATTCCAATGCCAATCCTCCCAACATATTTTGACCATTCAACCCAGGCCATGTGGCGCCTTGCCATAGGCCCACATGGCATCCATTCATTAGGCCATTTGGTACCACATCATTTGCCAAACATGTGCCTAGTCAACCAACCTTGTAATGCCATGTGTCACATCCATCAGTTGCCACATCACTGACCTGTGTCGTTCGTAGGCCCTACCACATGTCACCCTCAGAGACTACCACATGTCACAACAGGTTGACTTTTTCCAGTGGTCGCAAAACTTCAAACTGTGATAACTTCCTCATGTGGAATCGGTTTGACGTGATTCAAATTGCATTGAAATTGTCCTGTCGAGATCTTCGACTTGATCTTGTTTCCATCAAAATTTGAGGAATTGAATAGGCCATCCTAGATCATCCACACTCACACAAGAGAACAGAGATGAGTGTGTGTGATGATGATCAAATGAAAATGACTTCCCTATATTTATATGAGGGAAACCAAGTCATTTTTCATTAATGTACAATGAAAAAGCTTTAAAAGTCTGCTTGAAGCATTAAACTAAACTAATAGGTCACAAGCCAACCTAAAGATAGTTTTGCAAATGATAAATTATAATAAACACATCATAAACCCTCCACAGGTGTGGAACGAAAGGCTCTCCAACATGATGTCATCCTCCAAAATGGGCATCTCCATCAAGCAAGTGACAAAATGGGTCCAAGATTGCTCCTCACCCAAAGGGATGTTGTCAAAATGCATGGCTACATCTCCAAGTAACATCTCGTCCACCAAGATGTCGTCATCATGAAGGCTTACGTCCCCCTCCTATGACATACATCGATGATGTGGCAACCCTAGGATTAAGCATTGACATTAAAATAGGTTGTGCTAGCACTCCAAACCATCTCAAGCGGTCTCCATCATAATTTTGCTCTAGAATAGCTCAATGTCCATCAAGCAAGTTCAAGGCTAGCCTAGAGGCATCCTGGATCCATTTGGGCATATCATCAATCGAGCAAACGCCTTGGCTTCTTGGCTCAACGTTTCAGCATCTAGAGGTGTGGCAAGGGGCATATAACCATGTGGAGGCTTCTTCAAGCCCAACGTTGATCTCAAGAAGGGCAACATTGTGGCTACAATGTTATATGCACTCTCAAAACTAGGCTAGACACCTCTTCACTATGCCGGAAAGGATCAAGCCATCCCTCAAGGAATCTTTGTTGCATGTGAGATGAACCACCTAAAACATGCCTACAAGATCAAGTGAGATCAATATCATTAGGGACAAAAACCATTAAAGCATCATAGTGGACCATATTTAATGTTAGGGGCACAAAGATACTTCACAAAAACCTTGCCTTCAAATGCCTTTCAAGATCATGATTTGTAAGCAAGTCACCACACTTATGTTAGGGATGATTATACAATTAGCCCTATTAGTAGTTGTCTTGATGCAAGAGAGGAGGGTGTTAGGAATTGAGAGAGGCAATTCCTAGTAAAAGCTTGAAGTGTTAGGGTTTGGATCCTTGCGTGAGAAGGACCTAGGGTTTGTGGCAAAGAAACCCTAGAGAAGACTTGGAGCATGTTACCTCCCAAGTTCTCACTTGGTCCAAAAGTCCAAATCACAAGTGTGAGATCCCAAATGCAACTTCAGCAAGCTACGCATTATCAACTTAGTAGCCTTCCCTTTCTCGCTTTAGACTAGGTGGAATCTAATCTAAGGAGACCTCCTTATGGTTAAAAAATCCCAATGCATGTAGTATGGAGTGGAAGGAAGAAAGAACTTAACAATAGAAAAATGAAAAGGAAAAGTTCAAAAATTTTGCATTTTGGGGGGTTGGTGGATGAAAGGGAACACCAATACCTTCATTTGATTTGACTATGGGATCATGCATGCAACTTTAAAAGGTGGTTCTAATGAATATTTAGGGTCCATAGGCAACCAGGATGATGTGCACAACAGGAACCCCAATTTAGTTGTTGGAATCACAAGTTTGATGGTGGAGGGGGTCTATCTAAGATCCACTACTCAAGGCAATCATAAGGGTGGCCATTACCAATGACTATCTACAAAGGCATTGAATTAAGTGATGTCACATGACTAATTTTTTTCATCTTGAAGGTAACAAACACAAAAGGAGATGGGAAAATAATGTAAAATCAATTACCATAGCCCTTTCCAACGTAGCAATCGAGCTCTTATATGGCCCTTGACTTCATGCACAATAGAGCTTCCAATGGTGCACCTAGAACAACATGCCACACATAAAGAAGTTGTACATAGTACATATAATCTACAATAGATTAAACAACATAAGATACCCTTTATTCCATAGCCTAGGAGAACTAGTTTCTCCAAGGAATAAAATTAAGATATTACATTTCAAATCTTCTCAACAAACTTCTTACTAAAAGTAGAAGTTGTTGAGATCAGGGTTGCGGGGAAGCGCCCCCCCCCCCCTTTCGAATCGTTGCCAGAGCGCGCTCTGAGTGGGAGCAAATCTAGTGCGACCCGAGAGCGTGCTCCCGAAATATGCTCCCACAGGGAGCGAATTTTGGGAGCACGCTCACAAAATAAAAAATCACTCCCTAATTTTTCCACAAAATTTTTGCCACAAAGATGTTCCAAACACAATGTGTTTTCAAAAGAACAAGAGATTTTGAGTAGGGCAGCCTAATATCCAAGCTTATGTCCCTAGTAATGATATGCAATTCATGGTAATGTTAAATTCTTAAAGTAGAAGGATGAAAGTATTACTTAAATTTTTAACATTACCATGAAATCACTCAAGATGTTTGAGAGTGGTTCCAACCTCATTGGATTTCATATGGAGAAAGTAGAATTTTAAATCTCACTCAAAATCCAGCAGACTTATCCATTTTTTAGGATTTCAGGATTGGGGTGATTGCAATGTTTCCATTGGATTTTGTCATGTACTAGGGTATGGGGCTTGTATTTAATCAAGAGCACCAAGCCCTCTATGTAAGTGACATTGGTTATCGAACTCCTCTATCATGACTCTACAAAAAATGTACCCATCATTCAAACAAAATCTTGACTTGACATGTTACATTTTTTCTATCTTATTTTAATTGCTCAAAGGGTGACATTAATGACAAAGATCCCAATATAGGCAATGATTTTGATGATGTGTAGTTATTTGTTGTAGCATGGTTTTTCGGGATGCTAGAGGCCATCTAGAGCCTATTTGTTGACGTATTTTCGGTTCAAAGATGGATTGTACTCAATGCTATTTTGGTTATGTGCACCCTCACATGATATATAAATGAGAACTTGTAACTTGTGGACATGGTTGATGAAGATTATAACTTCTAGATGATTGATGTTATATGATTTAATCCATGTTTTTATGCTTTCTATATCTAATTCATCATTTTACATGTTTTTGTTGACATATATGCATCAAAATATGTAAAAATATATATTACGTAAAATTTCACTCCCAACCCGGGAGCTTTTGAAAATGTCACTCCCTGCTCCCGCTCCCAAATAACATTGGTTGAGAAGAAACAACAAAATAATCATTCTTCACAAGGAAAACAATATAATAATGTTCTCATCTTAAATAAGTACATGAGACAATTTCAATGGTACTAAACTAATGAGTTAGTTAAGTACATCTCCCCAAAATAGCCAAGAAGCTAACAACCTCCTCTTTGTGGTAAGCCGACCTCCAAGTATCTACAAACCAATTTTTAAGGAAGTCAATCCATGTGTGGCGGATTTCTCCAAGAGAAAACCGCTACAAAAGGTGCTTGATGCTGCTATACAACACCCAAAATAGCTCTATAATATGTTGAAAGAGTAAGATTGCAGCCCCTTGATTTCACTTGCACAAGTTGGAATATGAAATGGCAATGGACAACCACATATAATATTTTTGACCAAGCTATAAGAGTCGACCAGCTGCAAGCAACCCCTCCAATCCTTGATTAGGCTTACATGGACTTAGGGAGTGGAAGCATAAATCCATGGCAACTCAATCCCACATATAGATCCAAAGCCGAAGGGGTTCATGTGACATATATGGATGACATACGGAACCCCTACAATGTGACCAACAGCTCCAAAAGAAGACAATTTAGGCGGGAGCTCGGTCATTCACAGATTTTATCATGTCTCAAGCCACATAAACTTTAGGCCATCACATATGAAAACAAAGAAGTGGCTCCTTCACGTCATATACCTATACTCACATGTTTTAGTGTACAAGCATATGTCTCCAAGTTTAAAAAGGGTACAAGGATACACCATGGTAAGCAACGATAGTAAAATACATTTAAATGATAATATGTGTGCCAATATGACATCACACCCAAATGGCATGCACTTTATAGCATAGGCCAATATTGAGTTTTATTAAAGTGGATAAGCCATATCATAAAGTAGTCTTTAAATTTGCCTCAATCATGTAAAAAGGAGTGACCCCATTAAAGCAAACTTTTGCTGCACATTGGTAAATCTTTTGCCCCATGATCTTCTAGCAAACTCCACTACAAGCCAAAGTCATAATAAATAGTGCTAAGTAATAACCCTGCCATCATGAACTAAGCTCATGAGGGAAGGTCGAATCAAGAGCGACTTTAGATGGCAAAGTGGGAAACCTATTTATAGCTATGAGATGAACGACATTTATGAGTTGGTAACACCAATGTTGCACTAATCGTTATCGGGATATTATCGATGCGGGGAAAAAATCGGAAAAAATCATAAAAATCGGGAAAAAATCATAACATACAAAAATATTCATTTTTTGCAATTTTTTTAATATCTAAAGCATCCACAACATAAAATAAATACATTGACACATAAATATGATAAAAAAAACTAACATATAAGATGTTTAATATCATTTCTAGTGCCACATCACACATAACAGTGAATCATGTCCTGAATAGTAAGTCCTGACTCATGACTCCCAACTCAGCCTCAAAATATCAACAAAAAATATAATAATGTATCTCATATCATGAGTCATAATGTCATATACAATGAAACGAACCAAATAACTAAAGTCTAATACCACTGATTTCCTTTGCCCCTCTAGATGTAGATGTTAGATGTAGATGTCGGTGGAGTTGGTAGTAGACTCTGCTGTGCTCTAGAAGCTGAGGCACTAGGAGCTACAGGAGGTAGACAATGTCCTCTACTTGTGACAAGGGTAGCTTGGGTCACCTCCTCCTCCTCATATATTAACAACAACAACAAAAAATCCGCTATCTTTTCATAAAAATTGGCAACAAAAAAAAAACCCCGATTTTATCGCTCGATTTTATCTTCTTTTTGAAAAAAAACGATAAAACGATTTTATCGCGATTTTTTGGCAATTAGTGCAACTTTGGGTAACACTCCTTTGACATAGGGATTGCTTTAAATAAAAAGTGAGGGCCTACATATCCAGTCAACAAATGGTTTCAGTACTGTCAATCCATTTGGAAGGTGCATGCCTCTTTTAAACATAAAATTAGGGGTTGGTTATTGCTTCATCAAAGATTAGTTGTCAAGCGTAGGTTGCACAAAAGGTCGCAATACTTCTTGAATGTTTGTCACAATATTACCAATATTGTGTTGGTGAGTATATTTTGGTCTGGAATATGACTTTTCAGTAGTATTGAAGAAAATATCGGAAAATATTGGCAAGCTTAAAAAAATGTGTTTTCATTTTTTCAGTATCTAAACCAACAACAACATCAAACAGACACGCTGCCACATAAACAAGAAAATGAAACTGATATATAAGATATATAAGATGCCAAGTCATACAACACGCATTGATACTAAATTTTGATATATGTCATTAGTCTTAACAGGCCAATACAAAATCACATTAAAATATTAAAAATGCATCTCATGATTCATCAACAAGACTCATATGTATTCTACAGTGACAAATACGCTGAGCAATCATCAATTCCCTCTACCCCTTTTATGGGCAAAGGTCTCCATCTTCCTTTGGAAGGAATAGATAATGGGGTCCAGGTCGAAGGTGTTGGGGCAAAGGTGAAAGCTAGAGTGGAAGTGAATGTCTTCAGCTAGTTGCCTGACTCTGTGGAGGTAGCAGATACGATGCACTATCATTCTCCTCCTCCCAAGGTGTTTGCACTGGAAGTCGGACATCCTCCTCTGCTTCCTCCCCTTCCCCCACAACCTTTCTTGTACATAGGTTCTTTCAAGTTCCTTTTTATGGACTGAAAATCTTTAAATTCTTGACAATCAATTATTCAAATCTTATGAGTGCTATGCTAAAGATTTTTAAGTACTGCCATTAAGAGAAAATCAATCCCAAGTCAAACACACAAATAATACATTAGGAGGTTAGACATCATCAAGATACATGCCTGTTCTATAGCTTCATGTGTGTCAGAGATATCATGCTCCACTTCAGTCAGGACTCTCTTCAAAGGCAGTAACCTCTGCAACCTGCCATCCAGGATTGTCAATTGTGATATGTAGCCAACAGGAAAATCAACTTCAAGCATTACCAAAGCAATGTAGAAAGACATGCATAACTGATCAAGCTTCAGATTTTCTCAATGCATCAAAAGACAAATCATATCATCACAACATACCAAAAAGTAACCAAAATTTATTTATCAACCAAGAATAGACACAAGTTATATCAAATATCATACTAACTCTAATTTGATCAACTATGCTCAAGTTTGGAAGCGAATCACATCTATCAAGAAAAAAAATACTATCCAAATCAGTAAATGGTTAACAAGAAAAACTTCCGTATTAGTCCCAACAATATAGCCAGATCCAACTGCTGGCACTATTTTACAGTTTCACAGAATCCAGTCCACCTAATTATAAACAATAAGCCTTAATGGATTTCAGTGAGCTCATCAGCAAGGACAAATAGCCTAAAGAAAATTTACTTTATACCTAACTCCACTGCTTTATTTTTGCCTAGACTCAGTATTCTATATTTTCTGCGCATCCAAATCCCTAAATGACTCAGCACTCTGCTATGGTGGACATATCATGTGACATTGGTGTTTTGGATACCCTTTTCAACGATATACTAGACATGCCAACTGTGTTATGATGTGTTGTTGAAATTTGATGACTAAAAAAAAGTTTCCAGCAATCTCAACCCAGTTTTATTTTCACCTTATCACTCCCATTCAGTTAAATGCCTCTTTCCATAAACATACATTCAACATATAGAATTCTGGAAATGAATTTTTCAGATTAAAACACATGGGACTGTCAACACACGCTGAAAATAAATATGGACATAACCAGACCAGAAATACGCATAAAAATACACACAGGTTTTTGGTCAACTTAGACCTAGGCAAAACCCCTTCAATCTTCTCCGAGGAAAACCTATTAGAGAGCTCTTCAATTTATTTATCTTTCAAGTTCAGAAAAAATACATTTGCAGACAAAACAAAACAGCGAAATACAGCTTATCTCTTCAGCCCAAACTCCTTGAAAACCGTGCCCACTTTGCCTCGATTTTTGTTCCCACTTGAAGATGAAAATATGTACTGTACGGATACAACTATACAGACTTTTTTTTCAAAAAAAAAAAAATCAAAAACTTCTCTCGAATGCCGTGCAACTCACAAAATTCAATGTTGTTCGTACTATACCTTCTGTTGTCTTCTACGCCTTGATTTCCATGCCCAGCTTTGCCCAAAAATCACTCCTTCAACTTGGTGCAACAAATTTCTCCTTCAAAACTTTTCTCCAGCTCTCAGCCTCCTTTCTCCAATCTGCTCATCAAGAATGAATGTAGTCTCTCTTTTCTTTCCCCCCTTTTGTTTCCCTAAATGACTTTTGAGCAACTCTAAGATCTAGTGGCTCAAATTCATTTAAATCAAGGGATGAGAATAAATGTGCATTTAATTCTCACTTTCTATTTTTTAACTCACCCATTAAATAATGTACCCACATTGTACTTTATGTCTAAAGTCATTC
Source organism: Pinus taeda (assembly GCA_000404065.3). NCBI lineage: Eukaryota > Viridiplantae > Streptophyta > Pinopsida > Pinales > Pinaceae > Pinus > Pinus taeda. Next base: position 204,007 of record APFE030298365.1, read on the forward strand.
TTCACTTTATAATTTAACATTGACTTTACCACTTATAAAGTCACTTTCACTTTATAAAGTCACACTTAAGAAAATTATTATTTTGGACACTTTTCTCTAGGTAGAGACTAACGCATGGGAAACCACTTGTCCAAGGTACATTAAAAATCAACACTCCCTCTTACCAAGGAAATTGTTTCTCACCACACCCATTTTGTCCCTGAAATGGATATGCTTACCTCTTGGCAAGGACTTCGTGAGAACATCAGCCACCTGCTCATCTGTTGATATATACTGCAGCTTCACTGCCCACTTCTGAACATAGTCCCTGATGAAATGATATCCGATGTCAACGTGTTTTGACTTGTCATGAAACACTGGATTCTCCATGAGTTTAATGCAACTCTGATTATCACAGTGAATAATTGTCAGTCTCAACTCCTGATCAAATAGGCCATACAACAACTTGCGAAGCCAAATGGCCTCACAACTAGCCTAACTAGCAGCCATATACTCAGCCTCAGAAGAGCTCAAAGCAACTGACTTTTGCTTTCGATTGAACCACGACACAACTGTCGAACCCAATCTGAAGCAACACCATGAAGTGTTTTTCCTGTCAGAAGCACAGCCTGCCCAATCTGAATCTGTGTAACCTGCCAACCTCACTCCATCTCCCCGCCTATAGTCCAGACCATAATCAATAGTCCCTTGCACATAGCGAAGAATGTGCTTTGCAGCTACCCAGTCGACCTTCCTGGGCTCAACCATGAACTAGCTAAGTGTGTTCATTGCAAAGCATATATCTGGTCTAGTGTTGACCAGATACATCAAGGACCCAATAAGCTGCCTATACAATGTGGGATCCACCAAACTAGAATCTGAAGCATGAAGCTTCTTCTAGTTGGTGGTCATAGGTATAGACATGGGTCTACAGTCTACCATGTGAAATCTGCTCAACACATCCACAACATACTGCCCCTGTCCCAGAAAGATATGCCCCTCCTCCTGCCACACCTCAAGCCCCAAAATGCAGTGTTCCACGGGGACGCGTCCCCCAGGGTCGGGTGCGTGCACCCCTCGCACCCCACGCACTCGAGACGGGGGGACGTCTGGGGAAACGTTTCCCCACGTCCCGCTTTTGGCAAGACGTGGGGAGACACAAGGGGGGACGTTTCCCAAGTGTGGGGGACGCGACTCCCCAAAAGGGGGACGCCCAGTCAAAATGGGCTATGTGTCCCCCTTAAATTTGCTTGTAAACAATGATATATGACAGGGGAAACCTAGTATTTGATCATATTGCCCTACTAATGCTATGCAATTCATGGTAATGTTAAATTCTTAAAGTAAAAGTGACATTCTCCTTTATCTTTCATTTTCATCATTTTACATAAATTTTTAACATTACCATGAAATGACTCAGGATGTTTGAGAGTGGTTCCGACCTCTTTGGATTTCATATGCAGAAAGTAGAATTTTAGATCTCACTCAAAATCCAGCAGACTTAATAGTTTTTCAGGAATTCATGATTCGATGGATTGCAATGTTTCCATTGCATTTGTCATGTACAAGGGTATGGAATTAGTATTTAATCAAGAGCACCAAGCCCTCTGTGTACTTTAGACTCTAGAGTGACTTTTAGACTCATCACTCCACTGTTTTTGAGTTTAGTTATATCAAAATACTATTCCAATCTTTAGATTTCAGTATCTATTATAGTCTATTTTGCTTAGAACTAATTAGATTCTAGAATGATGAATGATGAATTTTAATTTTAAATCAATTTAGAATCTAAAATGATGAATGATGAATTTAATTTTTAAATCAATGTAGATTCTAGAATGGTGAATAATGAATGATGAATATGTATCACAGTATTTCAATATTGAATCTTGTGGTCTACGGATGAATCATTTATGTATTAGTAAGGATGATGAGTATGGATCAATGTATTTCATTACTTAATTCAATTATGTATGTATCATTGTATTTATGCTTTCATTATTGAATATGAATTTGAAATATATATATATATAATATATATTATATATAATATATATATTAAAAAAAATTATATACCCCGATGTCCCCCTGTCCCCCCTAAATTTCCCTAAAATTTTAGGGTACTCCCACACGTCCCCCTTGTGCATCTCGCCGCACCTGGGACTCTCCGTCCCAGAGTCTTGGTGGAACATTGCCAAAATGTAATGCATCAGCCCAATGTCCTTCATCTCGAACACCATAGCAAGATCCTCCTTGCAACCAGTAAACAGTCTCTTTGCCCCAATAATGAACAAGTCATCCACATACAGCATAAGAATGAGCGGATCATCCCCTACAACAATGTAGTATAGGTTCAAATTTGCATCACTCTTCATGAAACCCATCTGCTGCGAAGTATTAATCCTCGAATACCAAGCTCTCGGAGCTTGCTTAAGTCTGTAGAGTGCTCGCCTCAACCGGCATACATGGGTCTCTCGCCCAAGTACCTCAAAGCCCTGTGGTTGCTCAACATACACCTCCTCTTCTATAACTCTGTTCAAAAATGCGGTCTTCACATCCATCTAATGGATCTACCAACCCATTTATGCAGCAAAAGAAATAAGGAACCGAATAGAAGTGTACCGAGCTACAAAAGCAAATGTCTCATCATAGTCAACTCCCTCTATCTGTGAGAATTGTCTAGCCACAAACCTTGCCTTGAACTTCTCAATGTTGCCACCCGCAGCATGCTTGATCTTGTAGAGCCACTTGGAAGTCACAACTGACTTGCCCTCAGGCCTAGGCCCCACTTCCCAAACAGTGCTTTTTATGATAGAGACATACTCCTCCACCATAGCCTCTCTACATACCTCCTGGTTGGCAGCCTCCTCATAACTAGTAGGCTGAGAGTCAACAATGCTGGTAGCCTTGACTACATAACTGCAAAACTGCTCATGTGGCACACTCTCCCTGTTCACCCTCTTTGGAGGACCAACGGACTCTGCTTCCTTCACGGTGTCTTGAAGCCACTTGGACCTCCTCTTCCCTAAAGAAGCTTCCCCATAGGGAACCTCATCCTTTGCCCCCCAGTCTGGTGAACCTAAAGGCTGCCAACTAACCTCGGTGTGCCTGTACCAGCACCTGTCCTCGAAGAGTCTGTACTGGCACTTGTGCCTGCGTCAGCTAAAGTGCCATGTGAACTATGTACCAGAGGACTCCCTAACGAAGTGCTTGGTGAACTTGCCACTGGTGCCCTAGATGTCACTAACACTAAAGTACCTCATGTACCAGTCGATCTAGAACCCTGAGGTCCTGCTCCCTGTACCTGACCTCCCTGATAAGGAGAAGTCTATGACTCTCTCTCATCATACTCTCGTGATCTCTGATAGGCCCTCTCCTCCTCGAACTTCACATCCCTCCTAATCACCACTCTCCATTTAGAAGGAATGAAGATCCGAAAGGCTTTTGAAGTCTCGTTGTAACCAATAAAGATACCCTTCTCTACCATGGGTTCCAGCTTCGTCCTCTGCTCCTTGGGGATATAAGAATATGTGAGACATCCAAAGATATGAAGATGTCCCACATGAGGCTTCTCTCCAGTGAAAGCCTCCTCCATAATCATATTCCCCAATACTTTGTGAGGACTCATGTTCTGAAGATAAACAGTAGTATTGTAGGCCTCAGCCCACAAAAACAAAGGCAACCCCTGATCATGAATCATCGCTCTAGCAGCTCCAAACAATAGCTTTGTTCTTCCTTTCAGACACCCTATTCTACTGGGGGTTGTAAGGAACCGTGAACTCTCTCCTAATGCCCTCCTGTGCACAGAAGTCAAAAAACCCACCATCGATGTACTCACCACCATTGTCTGACCTTAAGACCCGAATCTTCCTACCTGTCTATTTTTCCACAAGAGCTTTGAAATCTTTAAAATGGCTGAAGACCTCACCCTAGGTCTTCAGGAAATATATCCAAGTCCTCTTAGAGTAGTCATCAATGAATATAACATAATACTCATAACCTAAGTCACCTGATACAGGGATTCGGGATTCGTAGGATTCAGGGATTCGAGTGTCAGATTCGGACACGTTGACCCCCCGAAATAGGACACATAGGATTCGTTATATATTATTTTATTAAAAAATATATATATATATATAGAGAGATATGTATATATTAAAAATTAGATATTTCTTACATAAATTCTATTTAATGATACAAATTCATTGATTCCAAACATAGATCTTCATCTATAGGCTATAGCATGCATAGTACATACAAAATTCAAATACATGTCAGTGGTCACATAAATCATGATTCATAATTCAAATTTATTTTAATGCAATGTAGCCATCTCAAAATTTCGAAGGTGCAATGCCCTCCACCTCTATGTTTCACCATCATCCAAAAGAGGGATATCTCAATACCAGAGTATTTATATGAAGAAAACTTTTTCAAAGGTATTTTAAACCACCAACCTTCTTTTCCATATGCATCCCTCTGGCACTTCCTCTGCAATGTGTAAGACTGGTGTTACCTCCAACACAAATCTTTAGGTAATGTTTGAAATCAACAACATCTTTGACCTCCATATTCAAGAGATTCTCCTCCATAATTAACAGATAAACTTTAAACTGGAAGAACAATAAAACTCTACATTTCTAAGTGATTTTTTGGAAAATTAAGCATTGCATTTTGAGTCATTTTCTTGGGATTCAAATCCCAAAATCGAGATTCCTTGTGCCCGTACTGGATTCGTATGGGATTCGTACGAATCCTATATGAACACGTCGAATCCTGTTCTGGGATTTGAATTCCTGTCGAATCATATCTAATTCATAGGATTCGGATTCGACAGGGGTTTCCAATGAATCCGGTTACATAGCTCATAACCACCCAAAGACACATGAGACATATGACCACTAACATCAATATGAATCAAGTCTAGTATACTTGTAGATCTATTATCACTCGTTGGGAATGGTAAGTTGGTGTACTTGTCCAAAGCACACCCTCTGCAGACCTCATAATGCTCGACACTAAAATCAGGAACTCTAGTAGTGATCTCCCTCGGTACTCTCAAAGCTCCATGATGCATATGTGCCATCCTCAGGTGCCATAACTCGCACAAGTCTTTATTGTTGGTGGTACTGGTGTGAGTGCTACCAGATGTGTTACTCACTAATGCTCTTGCAGATTGAAAACTGAACCTGTATAGTTTCCCAGAGCGAACTCCAACCACTTTGGCCGAAGTGATGGAAGCTCCCCTAGGATGCATCAATACCTACCCTCCTAAGAAAGTGACATCAAACCCCTTCTCCTCCATAGCAGACAATGAAATCAAGTTCTTCTTCATCCCTACAACATACAAAACATCCATGACCTTCAAATAAGGCAAAGACTCCCTCTCAAAAGTCACAATCCTCACACCAACAGCTCTCACAGTGTTGCCATCTCCTAGTACAATCTCAATATTAAGTGCCCTCTCTGCAAGCTCTAAAAAGAACTCCCGTGCACCTGTCATATGGCAAGAAGCCCTGTTGTCTATGTACCACACATTAAATGATGTACTCCTACTAGATATAGAAGTAATAAATGCATAGTCCTGGTCAAACTATGAAGCAAACTGCTCCACCTCTGTTGAAGCTGCAATACCCTTCTTCCCCTTGTTCTTCCTCTCAAGACACGTAGCAACATAGTGACCCATCTTCTGACATGCCCAACATTTGACTTTGGACATATCCGTATCTTTCCTTCTTCTTCTCCTTTCCCTTAGCCCTATCTGATGAGGCCCCTTTCTTGGCCTTCCCTTTGTTCTTCCCCCAGGGTGTCAAGGCTACATCCTCCTCATTTGTTATCTTCACCCCACCACTGTCAGTCTTCTGTATCTCATACTGCACACAATCATCCCAAAATTTGTCCCAATTGGGAAGATTCTCCCTAGAGGTAACAACATCTCCAAAGACCTCCCAAGACTTAGTAAGTCTCGCTATAGCTACCTTGACTAACTTTGTGGGTGCAACTGCCTCACCAATAGCAATCAAATCATCACTTACTTATTTGACCCTGCCAAGATAATGAACTACACTTTCAACCTTTGTCATCCTAATGTTCTTAAATTGTTCTTTGAGTACCATCTTCCTGCTCTCATTGGTACTCTAATAGAGAGTGGTTAGAGTTGTCCACATCTGATATGCATATGTGTTTCCTCTCCCCTGAGGAACCACATGATCCTTCAGACTGTACATCAAAATCCTTTTTGTCTTTGCATTATTTTTTGTGAATTCAGCAAGTTCATCTGCAACAGTAAGAGGTACAACTATTTGTCGCACTATGTCCCAAATTGTTGCCTCCTCAAACACTATCTGAATTATGTTCTTCCAAACAGCATAGTTGGAAATCTCATCCAGTCTGTCCTCTATCCTTAAGAACATGGCCATGACTACTGTCCAAAATTTACAAAACCAAGAAACTAGAGAGACGAATTTTCCAACACACCTTGCTGTCTCAAAGGTTCAATCTGTGTGAAATTTCACCTTGCTGTCCCAAAATATCAGTTTGTTGTCCAAATAGTGTTTGTTGTCCAAAAATTCAGTTTGTTGTCCAAACCACTGTTTGTTGTCCAAACCACTGTTTGTTGTCCCAAACTACTGTCTGTTGTTCAAACAGCGATTTTCAGCCTGTAGCTCTGATACCATGTTGAAATTTGATGACTAAAAAAAAAATCCTGCAATCCCAACCCGGTTTTAATTTCACCTTATCACTCCCATTCAGTTAAATGTCATTTCCCATAAACATACATTCAACATATAGAATTCTAGAAATAAAATTTTCAGATTAAAACACATCGGACTGTCAACATACGCTGAAAATAAATATGGACATAACCAAACCAACAACACACATAAAAATACACAGATTTTTGGTCAACTTAGACCCAGGCAAAACCCCTTCAATCTTCTCCAGGGAAAACCTATTAGAGAGCTATTTAAATTTATTTATCTTTCAAGTTCAAGAAAAATACATTTGCAGAAAAACAAAACAGCAAAATACAACTATTCTTCAACCCAAAACTCCTTGAAAACCGTGCCCACTTTGCCTTGATTTCCATGCCCACTTGACGCTAAAAATATGTATTGTACGAATACGACTGTACGGACAACTTCTCTCGAACGGTGTGCAGCACACAACATTCAATGTTGTTTGTACTGTACCTTTTGTTGTCTTCTATGCCTTGATTTCCATGCCCAGCTTTGCCCAGAAATCACTCGTTCAGCTTGCTGCAACAAATTTCTTCTTTAGAACTTTTCTCCAGCTCTCAACCTCCTTTCTCCAATCCGCTCATGAAGAATGAATGCAGTCTCTCTTTTCTTTTCCCCCTTTTGTTTCCCTAAATGACTTTTGGGCAAACCTAAGATCTAATGGCTCGGATTCATTTAGATCAAGAGATGAGAATAAATGTGCATTTAATTCTCATTTTCTATTTTTTAACTCACCCATTAAATAAAGTACCCACATTGTACTTTATGTCTAAAATCACTTTTCACTTTATAATTTAACATTGGCTTTACCACTTATAAAGTCACTTTCACTTTATAAATTCACACTTAGGAAAAGAATTATTTTGGACACTTTTCCCTAAGTAGAGACTAACCCATGGGAAACCACTTGTCCAAGGTACAGTAAAAATCAACATGTGTTTACATGTATGAGGTGATGAACCATGATGTGCTTGATTTATTTATGGAAGATGTGCTATGGATTTTATTTGCATCTTGTGGACCAATATGAGATATTATGGCTTATGATCACATGGATAATGTGAATGGAAATATGACAATATGATACATTTTGATTAATATATGACTCATGACTATGTGCTTACTGTCAATTGCATTGGTACATGCAAATAAACATTTTAAATGAATATGATTCTACAGACTAGGATACCTAATGTGAAAGGGAGACCTAGCATGCCCCTTTGAACTTGTTATCACACAAACCCTCACCTCTTGAGATGAAGACCTAAATCTCAAGCAAGGCTTTGTTGTAACTAAGAGAGAGGCCACTCTCACCTCACCAGCCCTCTTCTAAACTTTATCCTAGCTCTTCTCCAACTGAAAGGGGGCTTCCCTAGGATAGGGTTGTTGGGATTTTAAGCACTGAAGTCAAAGATGATATGAAGAGTAAATTCCAGCAAAACAGTTTTTAATGAATTAGGAAAATAAAACTGGACAGAAGAACTAGAGACTAGTGCCTTTCCATTGGGAAATGGCATCAAACCAGGGCTCATTTGGGAGGCTCCTAATGATGGAAAGAGGACAATATGGCTGAGACGATAAAGCCACTTCACTCTTTCCTTGTTGTCCCAAATTGCAGATATATAGCCATGGATATTCCTACACCAGATAACATCCAATGATTATGGAGATTATGGTCTTTTGCAATGAAATGTAAGGTGCATTCAACCAAATCTTGAGAAACAAGGCAACTTAGGCAATATTCCAAATATAACATAATAGAAAAAAGTGAGTTCCTACCAAATTGTCAATCCATAAACATATGTCAAGCTACTTCAACAATAATACACAAAGCAATAGAGAACTAAAAGATTCCTCACCCACAAGATTCCAATAGACCAGCTCACTCTCAAGCTCAAGGATTGAAGGACCCAATCAATTTTGCCTAGGATCTCATCAAACGAATTATAAGGAGGGAGTTTCTTTTCCTTTGGCTCTCTTAGATCACAAAAGCATAATTTAAATTCTTTCTCAATCTATATGCTTCAAGGATTTTATTTGTTATCTAAAGCATGGTTTCAACTAGACAAGTATGGAATTCTACTTGCGTGTCTTGATCTAGTTCTTATACACTAATTGTATATTATCATCTTGACTCTTTCATGTCTTCTTTCCACTCATTTTGGATCTGTTTTGAAGGCCCTTTTGATCAGATTTATTAATCGTTTTCTGTGGCAGATGAAGAGGAAAGAAGTTAGAAACTACTAACAAATCCTTTGCAGGACATTTGGCATGATAGTGGCAGCCTTTTGACAAGGTCGAGAGCTCATCTTGGACAGATTTTAAGGAGGTCGTGGTCCGTTGTGAAGGCTGCTACTATCATGACTAAATGACAACACTATGAGGTGTGGCCTGTAATCACCACAACCACTACCTCCTGCTCTTTAATGGAATTTCACCACAAGCGAGGCCTCCCAATATCAAGTCACCTAAAGGATAGATCTAGTCAAAGGGATAAAGGTGACAAAATAGGTCAAGGAGGGATGCTCCTTTTAGGAACAAGGGTCAGCTAGCACAACTAGGGTAATGTGCATTCTCCAAGAGGCCTAGTTAGGGCACTACGTGAACTAGAGTTAGAGAATAAACAAGGTCATCAGGCTTATTTAAGATCACAAGGCCAAAAGGCTTAAAATAGATAAGTATGATCAATTTATGGCACAAGAAGCCTTCAACAAGACTCAAGTTGAAGCCTAAGGCAAACTAGGGTTTTTTGTACAACAAAGGACATCAGCACTAGAATGGAGGAATTTGCCACAGGAAGAGGTTGACTTTGACGCAAATACTTCACAACTAATTGTTGAATCCCTCCACTAGGCAATGTAGTTAACCCTAATTGAAATTCATTCCCTAACCCTAGCTAGCAGCTTTTAAGAGGCTGAAATTTAGGTTTGGGGTAAAAAAGTGAAGTTTAATGTGATTTTTTGGTGTGATTGACAATGTGACCAAGGCTGGTGCCTTGACCTTGGGCGATGGAGTCTAAGGGATTTCTAACCCAGGAGAAGAGCATTAAACCCTAGGAAGGAGTAAGGAAATATGACGCCCTAGGTTTCAGACCCTAGTTATGAATTTTAAGAGGGAGCAAAGCCAATGAGGAGAGCTAGTTGAAAGATTAACTCATGGGATCATCATACAAATTCTATAGTGGATAAGGCATACAATAATATTGCTAAGATTCCATAGAATAATTTTCAACAATAACGAACACATAGAAACCCTAGACAATTAACCATTCCATGCAATAGCCACAAAATATAGAGATATATCAAATACAAGGAAAACTTACAAGATCAAAAGAATGAACCAATCCTTTATTGCTCCAAAATGACATCTCCAATACCAATGAATAGCTCCATAAGTAAAAATCCTTAATAAATCACATCTCCACAAGATACAAGTTGAATTTCAGCTAGGCCGAAATCTCTAAGACAGTCGAACTGATCCCCGTGATCATGAAAATGAAGTGTGAGTAACATCTATCTATATGAGGTTTATCTCACTTAATTTAGCCTAATGAAGCCCCTGCAAAACAAGTTTGGCATTAAATGACCTTGGGTTACAAGCCAACTCATAAGCTAATGACAAAATAAACCAAATTAGCCCATGTGTGTGAGTTGTAGCCACTCTAAATGTTGATGTCATGCTCAATTTGGGCTCAAAATGCAATGCCAAATTGTGTTTGTTGACCATTAAAGATAACTTGAAGACTCCATGCCCGACAATAGGTCAGAGGCTTCATGTACCATCAAAGTTCATATATCATCAAAGTTTTTAAACTTCATCTTCTTCTCATTCTTCTTCTATTTCATAAACAGATTTCGCAAGCCCTGTGTGGATGTTGTAAAGTGATGCTAGTATGATGAATCAAGTCATGTAACAGACCTAGGTAACTTGGGACATTGTCATCAAGTGAGTTTACTTTAAGAAATTTTTTTACTTGGTTAATTATTGGTACTTTTTACCACTTAATAATTAATTGAGTTTTTTCTTCCAAGCTATCACCTCAAAGCCGGAGTACAGCTTGATGGCAAGCCTTGGGTGAGTCCCAGTGTCTAGAGTCATTGTATATTACCATACTAGATCACTCTTAAAGTTTCGTGGAATTTGATTAGGTCTAAGGGTCATTTTTAAAAAATTTAAAATTTCTCACAAGATGGAAATTTTAATAAATTCTGATTGTAAAATGCAATAAGTGATGTCTAGAGAAGTTGTATGGGGTATGTGTGGTCAAAATTACACCTCTCACCCTCAACTTTCTACTATGAGACACATTGAGGGGTGAAAAATGAGTTATGGACCCTCAAAAACCACTTTTTCTAAGTCTAAGGTAAACTGTGGCAATAAATTGAGCCAACAATTAAATAAATTGGAGAAAATAAATATCCACACATGCCAAATGATGTGGAAATTCATCAAGGAGTTAAATTAAAGTTTAAAAGTGATGTGGACTCCTTGATTTAAGGAAAAGACATGTGTTCCAAAGAAATTGAATTCTCTTCGAGGCGACCACGAGTTACTCAAGGAAAAATGCATTTATTAAAAGAGAGAATTTGAGTTAGCTTGATGAGTCACTAATTGGTGGGCTTTGACCTGGAGTTCTTGGATGTCGTAGCTATGTTAGGGAGATGGGTAAAAGCGTTGGGCTTGAAACTACCTCTAAGGGGCAGCATGGAGGGCAGCATCTCATTGGAGGACAACTGCAGTCATGAGGAGCAATTCTAAGCCAGTTTTGATGGGTTGTTAGGGACTATGGTTAGTACCCTAACCAGTCCCAAAATTGCAGCATTGCAGCAAGTTAAATGTTGTTGCTTTAATGGTGATTGGACACTATCTGGGATATGTTTGCTACAAGGGATGCTATGTGCTAGGCCACTTGCCATAGCACCATAGCTAGGGCAGCTAAGGCCAATCAAGGGTGTGCAGCACAAGTGTATCAAGATGCAACACAAGGAGATGCAACATGATGGGCACAGTAAGGTACAGTTTGAAGATGCAGCACAAGGAGGTGCAGCATGATGATATGGTGCAGCAGTATGATGTGTGCAGTGCGATGATGAACAGCAGCATGACGAGGTACAGCTTAGCAATGGTGCAACTTTGTGATGACGAACATGGTATGATGGTGTAGCATGGCACAGCATTGTGATAGGTATAGCAAGGTGATGGAATCACCTGAGTCCATATCAGTTACCTCATGAGACATCTTCTTAGGAAGATCTATGCTCTTATCTTGTCAAGTCAAAGTGTTGACTTCTGATGTATATGTACTATCTCTCTCTGTTGAACTATTGAAGAACATATAAGAAGAATTGATCAAGGGTTTCCCCACATTGGGGTTTGTCCCTGGCTAGCGCCACATCTTGTGTCCTCTTGTCTTGGCTTGTCTTCTGCGATTTATGTTTATGTTCTATCTGCATTTTACTATCATCCTAAATGCGATCAATAATCTGGAATTGATACTGAGCTACTATGGAAAATTAAAGTAAATTTGCTACCAACATAGAACATACCTAAAATTAACATGTTATCAGAGTTGAGGTGAAGACAAAGACCAAGCAAGAGTGAAAGAGCAATCACGGAAGACAGTTGGAAAGGACAAAAGGCTCAATGGGTTCCTCATCCCTCTTCAAATTCACCAAGGGTGAAGTCAAAGAAAAGAATATTATCCGAGTGGCGCAGCAGAAGCATCTGATGGCCTACCTAAAGATCGCTTCAATGGGAAGTCCAGATCTAAGGATGGAAGGAAAGGCAGATGCCTTGCTTGCAATAAGGTCAGCCATTATGCAACGGAATGTCCAACTGGTAGGGACACATCACTTGATAATGATAACAATCATTCCAAGGACATATTCAATGATCAAAGGAATGCAGGTCATCAAGGAAATGGCCAACTCTTCAAAGAAAGAAAGGAACCCCAGGTATAAAGAATCAAACGTTGTTGACCCTCTCCTCCAAACTCGTTGGGAATCTGGCTTATTTATTGTAGTGCTTCAAGGCACTTCATCGAATAGAAGGGTGCTCTCTCTAATTTGGTAGAGATGAAAACAATCGCAGATTATACTTGGAGTCAATGCCACCTATCCTAGATAGGGTGTAGGGAATGTTACCCCTAAATTGAATGAGGGTAACTCGATTCATTTACAAGAATCTCTTTTATGTACCTAATCACAAGAAGAACCTGGTGTCCATTTCGGCAATGGAAACCAAAGGTTTCAAGGTGGCATTCATCGATGGAAAGGTACATGTTTAAAAATAGAACTTTCAAAGATGCTTTTATCCTTGAGTTCAGGATTGGCAAATTGCATCAAGTTGCAGGAAGTCCATTGGGGACCAAGTCAGTTGACACATATCATCTATATTATGGGGCCTTACCCGATGTGAGTCAAATGGTGACAGGGATACCTGAATTCAAGAAGAGCATGAAGGTACATGTCCAAGATGTACTGAAGCAAAATCTTACAAGGGGACCATTTCCCTCATGTAGCAAGTCCACATGTTTGGAACAACCCGAGGGGTTTGGGATTCATTATCGGGAATCTCATGTATGCAGGTGGAAGAAAGCCCTCTATGGCTTGAAGCAAAACACCCCAAGCTTGATATGAGATGATTGATAGATGTCTGATGAAGTTGAGATTCAATAAGAGTGAAGTCGATCCAAACCATTGCTTGAAGGTTGTGGACGATAGACCTCTCATACTGGCACCTTATCAAGACGACCTCTTCTTGACAGGTTCAGACCCTCTCATTTGCAAAAGTAAGAGGGAGTTGGATTCTGGATTTGGAATCGTAAACTACAAGCCCGTGACTACCTCGAGGGAGCTTAACTTTTAGAAGTTATGTAGTAGTGATGCTGAGCCTGATTTAGGAAATGCCTCTGAGTTTCATAAACTCATTCTAGCATTGATGTTCGTGGTGAACTTCCGTCTGAATATATGTTTTGCAGTTAGCATGTTGAGCTCATATATGGTTGAGCCCCACTAAATTGGTACCAAGAATCTTCTAAGATATCCTCGGGGCACAATCTCTCATGGTTTGAGATACACTGCCGGAAATATGAAGCTCCATGATTATTTGAACGCTGACTAGGCAGGTAGTATGGAGAATCGCAAGAGCACTTCTGGGTGTTGGCTCTCTTTGGGTTCTTCTATGATATCCTAGATGAGCAGGAAGCAGAAGTCGGTTGCTTTGAGCACCGCTGAGACCAAATACATAGCTTCGAGTATGACCTTGTGTGAAGCTTCCTGGTTGAGGAAGCTCTTCAGTGAGTTGTTTGGTCACATGTTGGATACCACCGTGATCTTCTGTGACAACTGGAGAGGGGATTCGATTATTGAAGAATCTCGTATTCTATGATCGCTCAAAGCATATAGACATCAGGGACCACTTTATCTGGGATATGGTACATCGATGGGCAAGAATGCTCCATGGCATTGGGACTGATGTGCAGGTCTCCGACATTCTGTCGAAGTCCCTGGGAAAGGTCAAATTTGTGACTTTCCGACAACGACTAGGAGTCATGGAGGGACTCTCTCCTAAGGGTGCTATATGACATGGACATTGAGCTCTGGGAGCTCCGGGGGGCTTGGGGGTACATCGTGGAGCGATGAGCAACCATAGAGTGAGTCATCCAGCGTTCCCCTAGTGGTTTGCTATGTAGGCAGGATGAGTGGTTCATCCTTCTCCTACCGAGACACGGTCATAGGGTGAGTGGTTTAGCCTTCCCCTAGTGATCTGTTGTGTACAAGGTGAGTGGTTTAGCCTTCCGTTGGGATACCCCTTGCGACATGCAGGCAGGATGAGTGATTCATCCTTCTCCTGCCGAGACATGGTCATAGGGTGAGTGGTTCACCCTTCCCCTAGTGACCTGTTGTGTACAAGGTGAGTGGTTCAGCCTTCCCCTAGGATACCCCTTGCGACATGTAGGCAGGATGAGTGGTTCATCCTTCTCCTACCGAGACATCCTACCCATGCAGACTGGGACTCATGGGAAGTACCTCTCATCTGGCTAATGAGTAGGGAAATGAGGATAAGGACCATAGTAGTATCGATGGATGCATCATGTATCCACCGTACTCCCAATGCTAGGATGATGTTGATCTAGGATCAATGAAACTGACTTCGAGTCAGTATGAGTGGTTTAAGACACTCTCTTTTGATATTCATCTGAGATCAATGAAACTAACTTCGGTTCAGTATGAGTGGTTTGAGACACTCTCTTGTGATATTGATGGGATCAATGAAACTGACGTTGGGTCAGTAAGAGTGATATAACTCACTCTATTTTGGAACTGATATGGGATTAGTAATAGTATGACATACTCTCTTCATTTGGGACTAACTTCGGGTCAATAGAGAATGGTATGAAACATTCTCGATCAATTCTTCTTCCTCATGGTTCAACAGAGCAAAGCAGTGCAGGGCACTGATGGCAGAGATAGTACAGTCTGGCAGATTGATCAGCGAATGGAGTTCTCCCTAGTTGAGAGGGAGTGTTAAAATTGGCAACTAGGGCCAAACTCCATGTGCATCATCTTATTTATGGCAGCTGATATTTTTCTTGGATTCCTCTCGTCAAGAGGTGTAGGATTGATCTAAAGATCATCCGAATCCGATAAGTATTCATGGAGATATGAACTTAATTGTGTTATGGAACAATTCGTCAAGGTCGGCTAGCAACCAAATAACCCCCACTTGTGCTCAACGTTTTAGTATAAAAGGAGGTGGCTTGGTAGTCATTTAGACAAACTTCACTCTTGATTTCTCTCCACTTGTTTTGGGTTTTAGTGGCAAGAGAATCTAAGAGGATGAAGCCCTAAATGCAGGAGGAAAGAAGATAAAACAAGAAGCCCTAGAAGTAGTTTGGACGTAGTCAAGAAGAGGTCTAGTACTGCCCTAGCCGCAGTCCTAAAGAAGGTGGTCTAAGCGCAGTCCAAACAAGGAGACTTAGCCGCAGTCCAAGCAGGGAGATCTAGCACGATGAAGGAGGCCTAACAGCTGACCCTAATGTAGTCCTATCATGCCCTAGCCGCAAGTCTTATCATGCCCTAGCTAAACGTAGTCATGCCCTAATCATATACGTTGTTTTGGAAGGGTTTAAGACAGCACTTAGACGCAACAAAGAGGGATGCCCTTAGCCGCAGCAAAGGGAGATCTATCCACCATTTAGAGGAGCTTCTATACGTAGCAAGATTCATTGTCATGAGGAGGCCTTAAAGGAGCCCTAGCTGCAGACCCTAGCCACAGCAGAAGGAGCCCTATGACTGCGTGAAGAATGAATGTGTATTGGGTGATGCCATGTGTTGTTAGTTAGGCAAATTTTATGAGGAGACAACACTATTGTTTGGAAATTGTTTGGATGTCGCAACTATGTCAGGGAGATAGGTAAAAGCGTTGGGCTTGAATCTACCTCTAAGGGTCAACATGGAGGGCAACATCTCATTGGAGGACAACCACAGTCATGAGGAGCAATTCTGGGCCAGTTTTGATGGGTTGTTAGGGACTGTGGTTAGTACCCTAACCAGTCCTAAAATTACAACATTGCAGCAAGTTAAATGTTGTTGCTTTAATGGTGATTGGACACTATCTGGGATACGTTTGCTACAAGGGATGTTATGTGCTAGGCCGCAGGCCATAGCACCATAGCTAGGGCTGCTAAGGGCAGTCAAGGATGCGCAGCACAAGTGTATCAAGATGCAGCACAAGGAGATGTAGCATGATGGGCACAATAAGATACAATTTGAAGATGCAACACAAGGAGGTGTAGCATGATGATATGGTGCAGCAGTACGATGTGTGCAGCATGATGATGAAGAGCAGCATGTTGGGTACAGCATGATGAGGTACAGCTCAGCAGTGGTGCAGCATGGTGCAACTCTGTGATGATGGACATGGTATGATGGTGCAGCATGGTGCAGCACTGTGATAGGTATAGCAAGGTGATGGAATCACCTGAGTCCATATCAGTTACCTCATGAGACATCCACTTAGAGAAGATCTATGTTCTTATCTTGTCAAGTCAAAGTGTTGACTTCTGATGTATATGTACTATCTCTCTCTCTGCTGAACTATTGAAGAACATATAAGAAGAATTGATCAAGGGTTTCCCCACATTGGAGCTTGTACTTGGCTAATGTCACATCTTGTGTCCACTTCTTGGCTTGTCTTCTGTGATTTATGTTTATGTTCTATCTGCATTTTACTATCATGCTAAATGTGATTGCTAATCTAGAATTGGTATTGAGCTAATATGGAAAATTGAAGTAAATTTGCTATCAACATAGAACATACCTAAAATTAATAGTAAATAAATGCTATATCATAAAAAGCATCCCTAGACCCTTGAGTTATGCTCCATATAAAAGCATTATCAAAAAGAAGTAAAATGCGCACTAGAGGGGTGTAAAAAACAAGCCAAGGAAAGGGGCAACTCATGCCTCCACAATTGCCCCTCCATTAAATCTATACACTCAGGATGTGGACATCCATCGGATAGTCCCTCGGCCATGGCACTTACCTGTGAAGTCATTCCCCTTCGTTTCCACCTATTATCACTAGCACCTATTAATTAAAGGGTCGACCTTGGAAAGGTCTCCTCCCTGTAGGGGCTAGAAGCACCTAATAAGGTTGATTACCTAGCCACCTCTAACAAGGTAGGGAACACTTTTACAAGACTTGGTCTAGTTAGATATTTGAAAGTGATCCCGGTTTGAATTATTATGATGTCCTTACCAATTAAGTATGCTCCACTATGATTTATTTATGGTCATTGTCTTTAATGAGTGGTTCCTTTTACTTGAGTTTGAGATGGTTTTTTCAAGTGGTTGTGCACATAGTAGTTGAGACTTTGAGGGCACACCTCTTCCACTCCTACTCCACATGATACCCAGATTTCGTACTACACTTCTAAAGAGCATAATGACCTTGTAGGTGCAACATTTCCCTTCCACAACAAAACGATGGGCGCTATGATGATCTTGACAGTTGATTAACACCATAGAGCACCCTCAGATGCCAAAATGTTGACCTCACATTGCTCGGCCTTGAGGATTCTTTATGTACCCAATGGACCCAAGGAGCCCCAGGCTAGCCATGACACTACTTGATGGGCATGTCTTGATTCGGAGCCCAGATGATGATGATCATCACGAGGATGATTAGGGAGGCCTTGTATTACGTCATGGAGCCCCAAACATTGGACAGAGAGTGCACCACGTTGTCTAGATGGCACCGAGGGAGATGACGCAGGCCACCTAGAGCTAGCTTTTAGACATATGGAGATGTTTCTAGGCATGATTTGAGGACCCCTCCTCAAATTATGGTTGATCATGATGGTTGGAGATGCATCTAGCCCTTGTATTGCACTTTTGGAGCCTTATTAGCCCTAAAAGGGCATGACATCATGCTTAGAGTGGGATTTCAGCTGACATTTGTGAGCAAATAATGGCACATTTTATTTTGTTGAGCTACTGGGTTGGCTTGTAACCCATTTACTTCATATCTAATCAAAACCAAACTTGTTATACGGATTTTAGTTGGATTAATAATGTGATAGACCTCATATAAAAGGAGAATCGCTCCATTATATTTGTTGATAATCACTTGTGGATTTCAGCCTCCTTTAGAGAGCTTGATTTAGCATCTTTACTACTCACTACTTGTGGAGATGTGATTCTTTTGCAGCTATTGCTATTGGAGACTAGTTTATGTACTGGAGATGTCTTTTTGGGATTGAAAGAAGGTAATTTCTTCGAAAAATTGTGAGTATATTTGCAGATTTTTAATAGTTTTTCATGTGATGAATGTTTGCTAGGGTTTTCCTATTGTACCTTGTCTAAATGCATACTTTTATTCGAAAATATTGGATGATCATTACATCTTAAATTTATTTTCCTTGAATGCCATAGAAGACCTCCTAGAGAGCTTTCTTCTAATTAATTTCTCCCCTCATAAAGGAATAGTTAGGGTTAGCAAGAGAAAACTTGGGTTTTACCTCTTACTCCATGCATAGATTTGATAGCTATTGTATTTAGCCCTAAAGACTCCATCACCCAAGTAGGGAAAGGCACTAGGAATCCTTGTGGTGGTCAACTATAATAAAAAAATTATCTTTTTCTTCCTTTTTATCTTCCTAAGCCCTTTAGGGCAAGCACCTCGAGTTAGGGCATAGGGTCGCATTCAACTAGGGCTTCCTAAAGGATGAAGTTGACGCTCTTATAGCTTTTTTTCACCTTGTTTGTTCCTTCAGTCTCAAAATATAGCTCTTTTCATAGTGAAATTTTCCCTAATAGGGTTGATGTCATCAACCCTAGGCAATTTGTGCGCCATAAGACCCTAATCTTAACCAAGGCTTCAACTTATGGCTTATCTTGAAGGTTTGCCATTTCCTTTTTGTTGATCTCCTCATTAAGAAAATATTTCCTTCATGCTTGCATGCCTAGATACTCCTTTGTTGAACTACATCTTGAAACACTAGGTATCAAGTATTCATTTAAGGATTTATTATGGTGTGTTGTTCCTATACATTAAGAATTGTGCATTGTGTCCATTTAAGAAGTACCTTGCTTAGCCTTTCATACATATCACCTTGAGCCAATTGACTTAGACTATCCTTTAGGTAAAGATTGGGAAGCTTCCCGTACAATCAAATCCCACTAAAGAGCAGGAGGAGGATTGTTGAGGTGATAGTAGCAATCCACCTCATTGTTGCATCTTGATCAAGCTCTTACCTTGTGAAGCCTCTCACAAGGCCTACTAGATTTTAAGGCAATAAGGACCATGGAAAACACCTAGTCTTGGAGAGTTGTCCTAAAGCTAGTTTGACAGGTATAATGGTCACTGTGACCGAGCTATGTTAGGGTCTAGGTTCCACCCTTGTTGTTCATGTGGTTGGGGATCCACATTTTTACATAATTGAGGTGGTAGGGCTAAGGAAACCCATCTCTTGTCTTACTCCTTTGATTGTCCCCTTGTTAATTTTTCTTAGGGATATATTGCTCTTTGCTTCAATAATTGCATTTCTTCATTTACACATTAAATTCGCCCCATAACATCATTATATTATTCAAATTTACATCATTATTCAGCACAATATCAAACTATGTAGAAAGAACAATATCATCGTCATCAATGCAGCAAACATAAAGGAACATTAGAAGAAAAGCATTCACACATAGAGACACTAGGATTGGTCAAAGACCAAGGCAAAACACAATATGGGGAAAACCCTTTCAAATTATTCTTCTTATTAGATCGTCAATGAATGAATCAATAAATGAGAGTACAATAATCCATATCTCCAGTCATAAACCTATCCACCAATAATCAACTAAACAATATCCATAAAATGAACCCATCAATGCTTATACTCAAAACCTGATTCAGAAACCTGTAATGAATTGTCACTGTTTGCGATCAACTGCCGAACTGTGCGATCAACGAGCGAAAACTTCATACAACTGAAAAACCATCATTTAGGTCTTGGTCGCATGCAAGAGTTATGTATTCGACTAGAAAGGTCCAGTCGCTCCCTTGAGCCTGTAAGTCAGGGATTGTGGTCAAGTTCAGCGTTTGAAGAGCCTGCGATTGTGATTATAAAACCCTAGATGCCATTCTCATGGAGGACGAGTTGTGCGTACAACTGAGATGCTTTGGTTGCATGGATGAGCCGGTTAGTGAGTGATTGTGGTCAAGTTCTTCCTGTGTCATGCCTGCGACCAAGTCCCAAAACCCTAAAACAGAGATGCGAGCTTCAGACCCTGCACTTTCATCTTCGGAGGAACCCATTCCTCCACGAACGTGCCTCAAACCTGTGCAAGCCAAACCAAGAAAGAGAAGAATGTCTCACGATGATGTCCAAATGAGGTAGAGGTCACTTATATTTATAGCCTTCCAAGTGTGTCCCTTTGCTTTAAGGCCGACCTAACCAAATATGCACATATAGGCTCATAATTCAAAAACACACTTTCCCTTGTCCAAATTAGATGATCTTTAGGTCAATTTTGGTCCTCTCGAAAAGAGGAATTCAATGCAATCATCCTCTCCATCATCCTCCGCAAGGACCAAGATAGGGAAGCAACATCTCCAACCCTATGTGTAATAGATAAGGGAGCAACATCTATGACCATATTGTCCAAAGATCCCTCAACCTTAGAGCCCTCTATCACAATTCCCCACCCCGGGAGCTCAGACAAGGGGGGAAGAGTTGGCTCAGTATTCTCGATCAACGATGCTCTCTCTGCACATCAGCAACATATCATCATGCTTATATCTTGTAATCATCATGTCTCAATCGCAACCATCTCCTGTTCATACATGCCATAAAAATATCATATTAGAACAAAAAATATACATATCATAAAAAAGGATACCATAGTCATCCTCCCTCTTAAGGAGGTACCAACCACAAGCCTAAGCTTGTCTCATACAGCATCACTATCTCAATGAAGGTGTCCCAGTCTCAGTTATATGCGGGATACTCTACCAATCGGTTCCCTTTCTTTGTCATCGCAATGTATACATGTCATATCCAGAACGTGCAGAAATATCTTTCCAAACAACTTCTTCATCCTACCTCATAGCTAGCCATGCTAGCAACATCGTACTCAACCTCGGTCGTGCTTAAAGCTATGGACCTCTCATCCAAAAACATCATGGCAGATCTCATACTAAGGCAACACTCAAATGTGCTCGTCAATAATGATCTAAACATCATCAGTACACCCATGCAGTCACATATCATAGGAAGAATGTCACAGATAGATCACCCCATGCAAATATCTCGAAGGGTGCTTGGTGGCAACTCAATGTATATGAAGCGGCTCAATCATAAATTCACTCAGGTTATGCACAACATATATATATATATGAATGGGTGTTGGAACATCAATGCTTCAATCAACTATGGATTACGAAGTCAGGTACAACAATATCTCTTCACAACTTCTTGAAATTCAATTGGAGTGTCCAAGGATTGCATTTCTATTTTCCAAAAACTCTTCAATAGCTTTACAATGCAAATTTTCTTTTCCAAACTTCAGGACGAGACACATCGTGTCATGATTCTTCATTTCAAACTTTAGAGGCCATCCCCCTTACTTTGGTCATCAAAGACTTATTACCTGTCAAGAGTAGATCATCAATATATAAAACCAAAATCAAAGCCATACCTTGGACCACTTTTCAAGTAGAGGTTTGGATTGACACATCATCCTGGCTTCACCAAATAACTGTCAATGCAGACATATCAGGATCGAGGAGCTTGCTTCATACAATGCTTTTGGCAATCATAACCAATGTTGCGAAAATCGTGATATTATCGCGATAACATGAAAAAATTGTGAGTTTTTCAAATTCATACATCTAGAGGGAAAGGGAAAGTTATTGCATTTTCTCGCAAGAGGGGCAGAGGAAATCAGTAGTATTAGTTATTTGGTTCATTTCATTGTATATGACATTATGACTCATGATATGATATACATTTAGATTTTTTGTTGATATTTTGAGGCTGAGTTGGGACTCAGGAGTCAGGACTTACTATTCAGGACATGATTCACTGTTATGTGTGATGTAGCACTAGAAATGATATTACACATCTTATATATTAATTCTTTTATCATATTTATGTGTCAATGTATTTATTTTATGTTGTAGATGCTTTAGATATTAAAAAAATTGAAAAAAAAATGAATATTTTTGTATTTTACGATTTTTTCCCGATTTTTACGATTTTTTCTGATTTTTTTCCCCTCGTCGATTTACTCCCGACAACGATTTTCGATTTTCGCAACATTGATCGTAACACTTGACCAAAGCAATATGTTTAGCCTTACACAAATCAATATTGTGCAATCAAATCAACTACATCAACTTAACAAAGGTTAGATGCCAGATCAAAATTAATATCAAACTCATCAATATCACTGTAACAAATTCTTTAGACTAGGTGATAGGTAGAGCTCACATCAAGTTGTGACTTCATCAACAAATTGTCATTTACCAAACAATATCAAACCAAACTCCATCAAGTCATTCTCATGATCATAATGTAAGTCAATAGATCCAAATGCATACACCAAGAATAATTCATGCAGGTTCCATTCATTTATTTTCAGATTACTTCGCACTGAACCACACATGTTTATACTTCAATGAGGCCAATAAAAAACCATTATCGAATACCAATATTAGTCACTGAAAGATACTACGCCCATTTAGCATTGTTATCAAGGCAAATCATCAGTCATCAAATCAAATCATTAGTCATCAGGTTAAATCCAAATTTGCTATCATAGAGAGATCTATAGCCCAAAACATATCTCAACGTCAAGTCAAAGTTCTTATCAATCATCATGTCAAATACTGCTTATCTATAACAATCAACCAAAATCATAATGACATATTGATATGCATATACTAGTCACCTGCAAACACAAGTTTAGTCAACATATTCACATTATAGTAAGTCAAACATTCAAACTTCCCTGCTCATAGAACTTTTTGTTGTCTGCTCCATGTCTGTAGGACCGACATCCTTCAGGTGTACTTCTAATTTTATGCACAAAGCTTCACTCATGTGATAGTGATCTGAAATGGACAGGATTGATTATTTGCGCAACTTAACCAACATTATCTAAGGTTGCTTATGTGTGAATGAAAGAGGGAAATTGATTATTAATACGCCATAAACTTGAGAGCATCAAATAACATGACAACAGAAAAAGAAGAAGCAAACACAGCAAATCGTTAACGGAGTTCGTCCCTCCTAGACTATGTCTTTAGGTCCGCTTCCAAGTGGGAGTCCATTTTATTAGGAAATGATCCCAAGAGTTTCTTTACATGAAATTTCACCAACTGAACTGTGCACCCAGGCACTGCTGGTTACTGTAGAAAAAAAGCCTCCTGTCTCAGCTTTCCAACGCCTGTCTCTGTTCTCAACTTGGCTCAAAGATGGCCAAGATATGATTACATGAACAAAAACAGTCAATAATATGCCCCAGTTCTACAACTCACTATTCACTCCCTTCACTATTGGTGCAATGGCCAAGTATTTTAATAGGCCTCGAGCAGGTTCCAAGGTTGAACCTCCCAGGCTCAACATAGAAACTATTTGGGTTTGGTGACCGAGTTTTTACATGGTGCAATGAGGTTTTGCGGTGCTAAGAGGTTTTAACACCTTACTAAACTTAGGTTGTCATATTAATGAACTCTAAACTTTCGGTGCATAACGCAAAACCATATACATTAATACAATCCTTTGTATTTAATTATGACGAAAAACTTCAGTTTAGCACATAGTATATGATTTTTTTTTAATACTTTTTCATTGGACCAAAACCTGTGTTAATCATAATATATATTTAACGAAAACCTTAATACCCCATCCGGCAGATGAACATCGAACTCCCCGCTGCATAGTTGGCACACCGTGTATCTTTGGATGTGGACGCATTGCGCCAGATGTAGCAGTCTGTTAGCCCATGCTATGGTGGCATGACATGTCAAAACAACAACCCCGGCGGTCACTGCTCCCGTGGCACTCCAAACTGCACTGCGTTGAGTACCTGACACCTCTACTTTTGTATACCTCCTGGCTCTGAAGTCCGACGGTGGCTTGCATTGCTAGATTGCCAGCTAACTCAGTGTATCGTCGTGCCACCTGGGCCGTCGCATTATCCCCATGTAGGAACTTCACAATATTTTATACACCATAGTCTATAAAGTTTGAACCTATTTAATATATGCCTTAACATATGGTTTCATCCTTAGGCGTTGTACGCTCTCTTTACTACATCATATTTGCTTACCATATATTATTTTTGAACCATGATTTGATATCATAATATGTCTGCTCCAATGTTTATATATATGCTCCCTATGTTTATAACTATATGCCATACTTATAATATTTTAGACCATAGTTCCTAACAATAAGGTTCTGCGCCCACCTTATATTTTAGTATAACGTTGATACCATAGGTTTCTAATATTTTTGCACCAAATATATATATATGTGTGTCTGTGTGTCTGTGTGTGTGTGTGCCATAAACATTAATGCACCCCTGTTTTCTAATATAAACCAAAACCCAACAATCTCACCATCAACTGCAAATATGCACCGGAGATGAACTGTTGCCACATGTCGAGCTGCAGGAACACCACATGGCCAACCAGGGCCATGTTCACCAGAACTTCAACGAACGATTTCTCCTTCATTCGGAGACCAAATTAGAAACCGAAAGTACAGTCAGATTCAGAACGACGGGCTCTACTGCTTGGCGTTCTTTAAAGAAAGAATTGAACCCTTTAAACTTGGAGCAACTGGAGAATCCTCTTCGATCACATAGTCGAACCCATAGGCCTTCCTACGAGCGGTTGGGAGGCTAAAGTCACACCCTTGAGCTTATTTTTGTGAGGCTGAGAGGTTACAGACGCACCTGTAAGCTTTCTTCCATGCGACTGAGGCTTGGAGTAATAGAAAACTCTCTCTTTCAGATCATAATTTTGTTGCAGACCAACAATATTAGATATTTGTCTATTCATGCCCATAAATCATATTTCAATAGTAAAGAGTCTTATCTATATATAATGCAAATGATAATAAGGGTAAGGATCTTATGGAGAGAGTCTCCCTCTGAATGGGAAGCCACTTTAGTGATCTTCATTCAAGTCATCAACCTGTTTATAAAATTGTCATGCATTAGCAGATTTGTTAGATCGTAAAGTCAAACATATATCTACCATGGCCATAACATGTTAGTATCATCTACTTCACCATTACATCATGACATCAATCTTTTATCAAGGGTTAGAGTCAAATAGTTAATAGGACTATACGTCAAGAATCATGATCACAACATTATTTCTTTGTCACATAACTCAATCCATCAAGTCAGGGCATTCAATTTTACCATATGCCATACATCAAAACATAACCATGATCAGCAAAAGATTCTGAATATTAATCTCATTGTTACACTTTTATCATCATGACTACCATGCTTTTCACAAACATTATCAATAGAATCAAGTTACCATCTATTGGAATCAAGGTGCTAGCCTTCTTTATGGGATCAAGATATCCAAAATGATAGATGTTAGCTAAACATCAAGTATCCCAATATATCAAAGATCAATATTAAGTAGCTTCATAGAATCAAGAAGTCCATCATGTCTAGAATGAAATATGCTTGCCAAATATCAAGAGTATCAAAAATCAATGTCTCTATGTAGCTCTACCATGATTTAATAGAATGTAAGTTACTTGCTCAATACTAAATACATCATCTCATCATGAGTACCATGAATCAAACTTTCATATGCATGAGCCATTTGTGAAGGCGATATACTTATCATACATTAGTGCTTACCTTGCCATCCAATATTACAACCAAAACATAACATTGAAACAATATACCATGCATACCTTGTAATATACAAATACATGTGCACCTTCTTATTTTACATAGGCAGCTTATAGCACTTTGTCACCTTTTCGTCAAGTGCCTCGTTTGCTAGTTCTTCTCTTCCTACACCAGCCATGATCCTCAAGAAGGATCCACTTATCACAACTCATAAGGAGGTTAGAAACATCCAAATACTTAAATATGCATGCAAGAAGTATAAGTAATGATCAAAACAATAATCAAATCAATAAGTCTAAACAAAAATAAGGACATAAAGAAGCATCATAAATTGAATAATACTTATCTTCAATGAGAGGTGATCATCTCTCTCTTGAATCGGCCTTCAAGAGTCATCACTGTCCATTGTCTATATGACAATGTTGCCTTCACTATTTCAGTCAACCTTATCAACAACCAGGCCTACTAGAGACTATCCCATCTAGGGTTTCATCAAATTTGTCACAAGTGCTTTAGCATCTTCACATTCATCATGCTAGGGTTCCTAGATTTCATATCTCAAATCTTTTTCCATAAACCAAGGGTTCTCTCAAACCCTAACCTCATACTATCCATCAAACCCTAATGACCAAATTTCATAGGGTTTCCTTCAAACCCTAGAATTCTTTTAGGTCTCCACCATCCTCTCTTGCATCCATCAATGGTATCATCATAGGGACGAGCTCCATGACTTTTCTTCAGCCCAGCTCTGATACCATGTTAATCTTTCTTAAGGCTATATCGTTCTTTGCTTCAATAATTGCATTTCTTCATTTACACATTAAATTTGCCTCATAACATCATTACATTATTCAGATTTACATCATTATTCAACAACATAAGCAACTATGTAGAAAGAACAATATCCTCATCATCAATGCACCAAAACATAAAGGAACAATAGAAGAAAAGCATTCACCCATAGAGACAACATGATTGGTCAAAGACCAGGGCAAAACCCATTATGGGGAAAACCCTTTCAAATTATTCTTCTTATTAGATCGTCATTGAATGATTCAGTAAATGGGTACAATAATCCATATCTTCAATCATAAACCTATCTACCAATAATCAACTAAACAATATCCATAAAATGAACCCATCAATGCTTATACTCAAAACCCTAATTCAAAAGCCTTGTAATAAACTATCACTATCTGCAGTCAATTGTCGAACCCTGCAATCAATGAGTGAAAACTTCGAACAACTAAAAAACCATCATTTGGGTCTCGGCCGCATAAAGGAGCAGTGATGCGTGCAACTGGAAAGGTACAATCACTCCCATGAGCATGTAAACCAATTATTGTGGTCGAGTTCAGCCTTTGGAGAGCCTATGATTGTGCTTCTGAAACCCTAAATGCCAGTCGCATGGAGAACAAGTTGTGCATGTGACTGAGATGCTTTGGCCGCACAAATGAGCCTACTAGCAAGCGACTGTGATCTAGTTCTTCCTGTTTCGTGCCTGCGACTAAGCCCCAAAACCTTAAAATAGAGATGTGAGCTTCGGACCCTACACTTTCATCTTCAAGCGAACCCATTCCTCTGCGGACGTGCCTCAAACCTGTGCGAGCGAAAACCAAGAAAGAGAATAGAAGAATGTCTCATGATGATGTCCAAATGATGTAGAGGTTACTTGTATTTATAGCCTTCCAAGGGTGTCCACTTTGCTTTAGGGTCGACCCGATCAAATATGCACATGCGGGCTCATAATTCAATAATCCGCTTTCTCATGTCCAAATTAGATGATCTTTAGGTCGATTTTGGTCCTCTCAAAAAGAGGAACTCAATGCAAGCATACTCTCCATCAAATGAGTTGTCCAAAGTGGAATTTAACTGCAGTTGCATATTTTAACACCCCTCAATCCCTTGAAGCTCAAGGAAGGGAGAGTACCTTGAGCACAATGAGATGGCACTTAGCTTAGTTATTGGAAAGGCTTAGAATAAAGGAAAAATAAGCAAAAGGAGCAATGATAAACCCCTCCTAGTATAAGTAGTATTCCCAATATTTTTCATAGATCACCCTTTCGAATTAAGGTGAAAGGTGGAAAATGTAAGTGAAAATGAATGGAAATGCATCTTGGGTAAACTAATGTACAAAATTATTTCTAAAAATTGTGGATTGAGAATGGCTTTTAAAAATATTTAGTTATGTTTTTACTTTATCGGTAAATGTTGTCAACCTTGTGAAAACTAACACTCTCGAATGTGAACAAAAGCATGGATTTGGCAGTTATATTTATCTCTATTAGAACGAACAAAGCTACATGATTTGGGTTATCTAGTCTTGTAATTTTAACAAAAGGAAAATTATCAAAGTCAATGAACAAGTTCAAAAACTAGGAATCATCAAGTTGTTTATGATCAACTAGATTAATGCCTTGTACAAAAATGTGGAATATGTTTTGTCAAATCATTATCTAACTAATTTTCTACCTTGTCATGTTTTACATATCATTCAAATCATTCGAGGCCTTGTATTATTCCATATCCTTACTATCAACAAGTGTAAATTTGTATCTATCTTTCATTCAATAAATCCATGTCGTGAATACACACAACGTTGTGATGGAGGTTCTAAAATGATATCTCTATCTTAAAATGTCAATAAATCCTTATTTAGACATCCTTTTTTCATGGTTTTCCATTGATGCCAAGTGTTTCAAGGTATATGTTGGTTTTTCCTGGTACTTCAGATCAGGTCTATGTCTAATCACGATCATAAACACATTGAAATACACACAACTTCAAGTTCTTTACACAGTGGAAATGTAATAGACGTGAATCAACAAAGTACACAAGAATCTTGCAAACCCAAAAATTATTTTTATTACTTCCTTAATAAAACATAGGGCTCCCAAACCAAGGATCATGGCCCTTACAAAGCCCTGATACAAGGAAAAACTAGCGCTCAAATTCAACAACTTATGAATGTCAATCTGTCAAGAACAAGATCAAAACTTAACTTACTTGTTATAGCTAGACTCCAGCCCTTTCAGCCCACTTTATCTTGACACCTGGTAAGTCCTTTGCCACCTTCACTCACAAAGAAATTGCTTCAACAAGATCTTTGCACACCAGCTACTCAAGAGGGTATTTGCATCTTGAAATGCTATTATACTCAACTCCAAATAGGTCTGCCACTCACAGTGAATTAGCCATTTAATTCAGTGTATATTTAGCTCCAAAACATCAACTCCTCATAATGGATTAGCCCTTCCAAGCCACTATATATTAGCCCTAATTCACTCAGCTTCACACAGTGATCAACTCTCCAAATCATTGTACAATCAGACCTTTTTCACAACTTTCATACACTCCTTAGATGACAAACTTCACAATCCACCTCAGCAACTGAACTCCAACAACAAAACAGCCCTCACCATTGTCCAATTGACCTTGTCACACTGCCTGAAGATATCTACTACCTCTATCCAAATCTGACGTTAATTCGACCTTTTTTAGGGTCAGCCTGAACCACAAAAAACCCTCCGCAATTTCTTAAGCAACTTGAGTCCTCCATAGTAGATAAGCAAAGCTTATTAGGCCTCTTTCAGGGTCTCACCCCTCGTCCTCTTCCACAAAACAAAGCTCTAAACATATTCGTGGTGGCTTCTCCCTCCTAAACTTGGCTTGAACAGAGCCCTTTTAGGGCACAAGACTACCACAAAAGCTTGGCCTTTACTCCTGAGCAGACTCAACCTCTTTTAGACACCAAAACAGGCCACAACTCAATCCTTATCCTTACAAAGGATTCTCCTCAGGTTCATGAGTTCCTCTAGGGCTCAATATGCTTCTTGAGATCACTTGCAATGTCTGTTCAAATGACCTCAACGTCTTCCTAATATATGGTGTTATTGGTGGAGTAAATTAGCCACCATGGGTCATGTCCTTCGCCCTAGACAACATGAGCCTACATGCTCAAACACAACTTATATTAGAAATAAAAAATATTTTCTTGTCTTAAACCCACTCCATTGGGTTCAAATCCCATCGCTTGGGTGCATTGACCACAAAACTTCATTTTCGTGGGTTTTCTCCACACAACCTAGTACCCCAAGGGTTGTGGGAATACCTCCCAAGCTATTATTTCAACACTCCCTCTTAGCAAGGGAGGTACTTCCACCACTCAAAAGTAACTCATTAGCAACACTAGCTTAATCTATGGTGTCAAACACTGCATCATACCCTATATAATGAACAACATTATCCTCAGTAGTGTCTCTGCCACTAGAAGTCGTTCACTTCTTCTCATGATAAGCCTTCATCCCATTCCACGGTTCCTTCTTGCCAATTGTACAAATCTCCTTACACTCCAATGACCATGCACTCTTATTGGGTTGGAGATTCTCCCTCTGAACCTGCAAACTCCCTCTCAAACTCGACTCTTTCCGAGTCTCAGGAACATGATTCTTCCCTTGAACTATAGGTTTGCCCGTCAGTCGATTTAGACCACTCTCCCTAACTCCAATGACTGTTCTAGCAGAGTTAGAGCCTTTGGGCCTAAGTATTGTTTTCCCATCTCGGAATAGCACCTCAATGTGAAAATTTCACCACTAAAATCCTATTGCAACAACTGGAATTAAATCTTCTAACTATAAATTAATTATGCAGTTTATTGCTACAGCAACAATGAATTAATCACACTGCAACCTTCACAAATAAAAAGATACTATAGAAGATAAACTAGAATCTAAGAAAATACTGGCACACAAAATAAATTTGACATATTTATTTTTGGACAAGCGCCCCGAAAAAACCCAACTTGGGAAAATCGGTGCAACACCTGAGGGTCTTTATTACTAAGCAACAATGAGAAATTCTGAGAATTACCAAGAAGAGCCTATTGGAATCACTCAAACATCCAAGCCGAATTTTTCTGCAACCTTGCACTGAAAAATTGAACTGCTCAGTCTGTTGCTCCCTCTAAACAGCGAATTTTCCTACAAACTTGCACTAAAAAATTAAATTGCCTAGTAATTTGCCCTGCTACTCCCTCTTAACAACGAATTTTCTTCCTCCACTTCTGAGCTTCCCCCCCTAATCAAAATCGCTCTGATAACATGTGAAAACTTCACTAAAACCCTATTGCAGCACTGGAATTAATTCTAATTGTAAATTAATTATGCAATTTATTGCTATGAAAACAACGAATTAATCACATTGCAATCTTCACAAATAAAAAATTATTACGGAAGATAAACTAGAATCTGACAAAATACTGGCACACAATAAAATTGACGCAGTTATTTTTGGACAAAAGTCCCCGGAAAAACCCAACTTGGGAAAACCAGCGCAACAGCTGCAGCAGTGAGAAATTCAGAGTACAATAAATATAACCAAACTAGTGAATTTATCCAAGAGGAATACTGGCAAAAATTATATGAGGGAATTTACCCTCACTCCGAGCAATCCCAACACTTGACTGCCTCTGAAAAGCTAGTTGTCCAACCAGCTCTACACAAGCCCTACATCATCCTAGCACAGTCCCTCAAATGCTTTGCCTGAATGAGCTACCAATCTAGTCTTCCTGCCTACTGCTGACTAAGAAAATGCTTTTTCAGCCCTCTGGAAAACTTTCCTAGCCTCTAGAACTAAAAACGCCTTCCTCTTCAGCTGGATCAAATTGCCCTCTTGAGGCTCTATGCTACCTCTGCACAACCATGAAGAAAATCTCGGCCTCCTCTATCTGACTCTCCGGAACTGGAAATATTCCTCCAAACTCACTGTCTCTACCCCTCTATGTCACAGCTTCCCTTCTCTAGCTCGAACTCTTTCAGCTCCTGCTCTCTGGAAAGTCAAGTTGCACAAGGAAATCAATCTCTTGTGCGTCAAGTGTGTTCCTCCATCTACCCATCAACTTCTTCTTATAATCCAACTATGGGACTCCAACGGCCAAGATAAAAACTTAATCATTCGCTGAAATTATTTCCTATTCGATCTGGGTGAGTTTCTAGAGAAATCTCGCCTTCCTCAATTCATTATCATTAATTAATCATGTTCCCTAACTTAGGGAGAATTTAGTTACTGATTAATTAACTTAGTTAAGGCATCTCTAGGTGGATTTTCCTGAAAGCTTTTATGGGTTACTCCTAGTGTTTCTTAGCCTCTCTGACAACTACCAAGACTAGAACAGCATTTGATGCTACAAAAACTAACACTCCCTCTTAGCGAGGAAGGTGTTATGTTGCTGAACTACTCCAACACCTTGTCTCTACATCATCCTCCCATGCACATTGTTGATCTCTGGCCACTGTGACAGCCTACCACTACCCATCAACTATTGTGCAACTCTGATGTTGCGTCTATGTTTTTGTTGACACAGCAATGCTACAGCCAACTCTGCATCTACACTGCAACTCCCTCTCATCTATTGTTATTGCTACTGCAACTATTGCAACTGAGAAGCATCCAAAATATTGAATCAACTGTGTCTCTGTGTTGCATCCGTCTCTTGAGCATCTGACTGCTACTAGCATTTTCTCTGTGCACTGAAGAATCTACATTGTCACTGACTCTACTACTTAGCCTCCTACTCTGTTGTCAACACTGCTCTGCGCTCCTCAACACTTGACTGCAACTAGTTTGCAATTGTCACTCCGGAATCTGACTGCATCAATTGACACTAATTCATCCTACTACTGAATATTGTGGGCCCCCATAGCAAGGTAATGATCCATGAAGAAGACACCTCAATGGACCCTGCCCAATCCTCTACGCAACTTTGATCATACACTGTTGAAGCCTCTACGCTGCCACTACACTATATTGCATCTGCGTTGTTGCCATCACTGTAGTTGTGTACTGATCACCTCAGATCCTAAAGTACTAAGCTTCCATAGGGTTGCTCCCTCTAAATCTAGACTCCCTCTGAGTCTCGATCTCCCTATGGGAAATATCTTTGCTCCCTCCTGGCAACTCGCACTGTCCTCCTGCACTGCAAACTGGACTGCGTAGCTCTGCACTAGGAATCTTTTGGCTAGAATTGCAGCTGCATACTGCAACTGAGCAATTTCCATTGTCTGTGTCACTGCAACAAGCTCTGTAACTGTCTCTCAAGTATTAACTGTTGCTAGCTCTGCTACTGTCACCTGACTGCAGCCTACTAACATTGAACCTGCAACTATTATATTGTCGGCTCCTATAGCAAAGGTGATGATCCTGCTGCAACAACTGGAACTGATCTCCTTGTTGCTTCTGCACTGGATCCTGAACATATGACACAGTGGAATCTCATACTCCTCTTGGATCTCAGGCCCCACTATCTCCTTTCAAGCCTAGTCCTTGTCTAGGACCCTTCCTCGCTTTGCAACTCACATTGGATAACTCATACTTCCTCCAACACCTGTCTCCGACAATTAGAATTCAATCTGTTGCCTAGATTTGCATACTAACTAGCTCATACGACCTCCTCTAGCAATCTCGTACGACCATCTATGGAAACCTACAAACTCTATGAAACTCAAATAACTGGAGAAAATAAAAAGGAATCTCCTCCTCTCTTGCTTGATTGTTGCTCGGCTACTCACACTCCCAATTGATCAAAATCGCTTTGATACCATGTGAAATTTCACCACTTAAATCCTATTGCAGCAATCGGAATTAATTCTTCTAACTGTAAATTAATTATGCAGTTTATTGCTACGGCAATAACAAATTAATCACACTGCAACCTTCACAAATACAAAAATATTGCGGAAGATAAATTGGAATCTCATAAAATACTTGCGCACACACAATAAATTTGACATAGTTATTTTTGGACAAAAGTCCCCATAAAAACCCAACTTGGGAAAACCAGTGCAGGAGTTGATGGTTTTTATTATTAAGCAGCAGTGAGAAATTATGAGTATAATAAATATCGCCAAACTGGCGAATCTATCCAAGAGGAATCCTGGCAAAAATTATCTGCGAGAATTTACCCTCACTCCGAGCAATACTGGCACTTGATTGCGTCTAAAAAGCTACTCATCCAACTAGCTCTTCACAGGCCCTACGTAACCCTAGCACAGTCCCTCAAACGCTCTGCCTGAATCAACAACCAATCTAATCGTCCTCCCTGCTGCTCACTGAGAAAACACTTCTCCGACCGTCTAGAAAACTTTCCTGACCTCTTGAACTAATAACACCTTCCTCTTTAGCTGGATTGAATTGCCCTCTTGAGGCTTTGTGTTGCCATTGCGCAAACTCCTGGAGAAAATATTGGCCTCCTCTATCTGACTCTCTGGAACTAGAAAAATTCCTCCGAACTCACTGTCTCTACCCCTCCCTATCACCGCTTCCCTTCTCTGGCTCGAACTCTTCCAGTTGTTGGTCTCTAGAAAGTTGAACTACCAAGGAAATAGATTTCTTGTGCCTCAAGTGTGTTCCTCCATCTACCCATCGACTTCTTCTTATAATCTCACTGTGGGACTCCAATGGCCAAGATTAAAACTTAATCAATCGCTGAGATTATCTCCTAGTCGATCTGTCTGAATTACTAGAGAAATCTCACCTTTTTTTATCCAAAGAAAAAATCGAACTTTTTATTATCAGGATAAAAAGTTACATAGTATATGCCGAAGCATTCGATTTGCTCTATAAACTCACTGATCATAGAGCTCACTGGATGAGAACATTCAGTCCAGCCAAACATTTAGAAAACGACTGAGCAAATGCACGGCCTCCTTATATGAGGAAATTTCGGCCCAGTGCCTGTCAAAGGTGGAGGGCACACAAAAAATAAAAACAAAAATAAAGACAAAACTTCAAGTGAAAAGGACCACAGCAAGAACAAAGGAGCTGACATTTGGGGGGATCATGACTTCCTCCCCTTTTTCTTCTCGACCTTTCGCCATTCTCCTTGGGATGGAATTATGGTTGTAATATTCCTAACCTGAAATATTCCTCAAACCCCAGCAAAACTCCAACCAAATACGTGCAAATAATATAATAACCCAGAGGTGATAAAAAAACAGTGGAACAACATATAATAATGTAAACCGGAAATATAAGCAGATACACAAAAATGCCGCGAGAAATGCTAAGCCATTTTATTATACTGAGCAATAAAATGAGTACAAGAGGTGATTAGACATATGGCACCTCGACTTGCTCAAGGCAAGTGAAATAAAGCTCTCAGAATAACAAGAAATGGCCTCTCTGCGTGGGATGTTGCTGGAGAACTACTGTGTTGTTGCTGCTGCTAGGAAACAAAATGATGATTTGGGGTTGCTCCCCTCCTTTGAAAATGTTGAAACTCTGGAATCGGGCTCTACTAAAAAAACCCAGAAAAACCCAAAAAGCTCTCCTAGAATAGTCGAACCCTGAAAATCACCCCTTGGGGTTCTGCGCAATTCCTCAGTACTCTGCGCTGCCACTAAAGGAAACCCCTCTAAACTCTGCCAAAAATCCTCCAATAGGCAAAGGTTGGTCCCCTGCTCAATCACCCAGCATGAATCCTCCTACAAAAACCCCAATCCAACACTGCTACCAGAAAGAACTGTGTCCCTCTCCCAGTGCTACGTAGTCCTCCAAAACGTTGCTGAAACTGCTGCTGAAATGCTCATAAAACTACTGCTGAAATACTAAAGGAAATACCTTGCCCGAGCAGGCACTCGAAGTCCCCCAGGGCTAAGGGTGAGATCTCTGAACGGAGACACTCAACGCATTAAACAGTGTTGCAGACCAGCTAAACAGCCAGCGTGCTCAGAAGTCGAAACGACTAGCTCAAGATGCACATAACTGACTGATCCAAATGAGGGGGCTCCTCTCTATTTTATAGCCTCTGCCTCTCACAATCCCTAGGCTCACCTCCTCCTACGTGATTCCCTTTTTGCCACGTGTTTCTTTCCTCCTGCGCAGTGCCTCCATGTGTCTGCGTGGGCCCCATTTCTGCGTCCCTCTTTGGCCCCCTTGGCTCCCCTTTAAGTCACAACGTTGTGCTACTAGGAAGTGACTTTTTATTCTTAAAGTGAGTTATGTCCCCCGTCCTCACTTTTTTATTTACAAATAACTATAGAAGGCAAAAGTTGGACAAAATCGAATATTCCAATTAGCCATGGCTAATTAGGAATATTACAATCTCCCCCCGGCAAAATGTTGCTTCTCCTCAAGCAACTAAAGTGATGGATGCTGCAAGATCTTCTCACTCTCCCAAGTGGCATCCTCATCCGGGAAATTCTTCCACCTCACCAAGAATTCCCGGACCGTCCTTCTCCGCAGCTGCCTCTCCCTCGTACCAATGATAGCCTCCGGCTGCAATACCAAACACCCCTCGTCATCCATGGGTGGTAGCTCATCTGTCACTGTCACCTGCTGTCCCAATGCCTCTTTCAGGCATGATACATGAAAAACGTTATGAATCTTGCTGCCTTGGGGCAGCTCCAACTCATATGCAACCTATAAAAGCAGGGCTTTAGCTTCTCAGCCCCCTTCTGCTTTAGTGATGACTGTCAGTATGGCAGTAATCGTAGGTAGACCATGTCCCCTACCTCAAACTGTCTCTCCACCCGACCCCTATCGACATACAGCTTCTGTTGGTTCTGTGTTGTAGCCATGTTATCCTTGAGAGCTCGGAGAATCTCCTGACTCTCTTGGATCCAAATCTTGGCTCTGGGAGCCTTGCTATCACCAAACATCATGTCAACAAAAGATAAAGGATGATACCCATATAAGGCATAGAATGGTGACATACCAATGGACATGTGATGTGAAGTATTGTAGCAGTACTCCCCTAGATGCAGCCACCTCAACCATGCTCGTTGTTGTCCACTGACATAGTTACACAAGTAGCCATCTAGCCACTTGTTAACTATCTCCGTCTACCCATCCGTCTGTGGATGATAACTAATACTCGGTGTCAAATCTGTCCCCACCAACCAGAAAAGCTCCTGCCAAAACCCGCCCATGAAACGGTTGTCCCTATCACTGACGATGGTCTTAAGAAGACCATGTAGCCTGAAGATCTCTCTAAAGAATAGCTCAGCCACCTGTGCTGTTGTATAGTGTGCGGATATGGCAAAAAAGTGTGCGTACTTCGTCAGTCGGTCAACGACGACAAAGATGCAATCCTTGCCCTGTACCATGGGCAACCCTGTGATGAAGTCCATCGAAATACTCTGCCATTTCCCCTCCGGAATGGGAAGAGGCTACAATAATCCCACAGGATAGCTCATCTCTCCCTTGTTCCTCTGGCAAACATCGCACTCCCTGATGTGCTGGAGTACGTCCTCCTTGAGGCCCTTCCATGAGAACCTCTCCCTAATGGCCCTATAGGTTTTGGTAAACCCCTGATGTCCTGCCAATGGTGAATCATGTGATGCCTGGAGTATCTTCTTCTTGAGCTGAGATCCCTCAGTCAAGAAGATCCGGTCCCTGTAACAGATGATCAAATCGACCACCCTGTACCTGTTATCTGCCGCCTGCCCCTCCAGAACCTCACATGCAAACCTGTCCTTGGAGTACTCTACTAAGAGTCGAGCCCTCCAGTCTGTATCCAAGCTCATAAGAGACAACGTGGCTGGTCTACGTGAAAGGGCATCTACTACCACGTTGTTCTTACCCTTGACATACTCGATGTCAAAGTCATATGCTTGGATCTTGCTGATCCACTTCTGTTGCCTCTCCTGTAGCTGTTTCTTCTCCAAAAAGAACTTGAAGTTGTTGTGATCAGTCCTCACCCTGAACCTATTACCCACCAAATACTGCCGATACTTAGCCAATGCATGCATGATGGCCAGCATCTCCTTGTCGTATATAGAATACAACCTCTCGTGTGGAAGGAGCTTCAGGCTCTCAAAGGCTATAGGGTGACCTCCTTACATCAACACTGCGTCGATCCCCTCTCCCGACACATCACACTCCAAAACAAAGGGTTGCGTAAAATCTCGCAACGCAAGCACTGGGCAGTTGCTCATAACCTCCTTGAGCCTGTCAAAGGCTCGCTGCACAGTATCCGACCAACTGAATGCCCCCTTCCTCATCAAATCTGTCAGGGGTGCAACAAGCTGTGAGAATCCTTTGACGAACTTCCGGTAGTAAGTACAAATGCTAATGAATCCTTGAAGTTCCGTCACATTTCTCGGCTCCGGCCATTCTCTAATGGCCCTAATCTTCTCCCCGTGGACTCCCACTCCGTCCACTCCTATGATGTGTCCTAGATATAACATCTCCGTCAACCCATGCTCACACTTGGAGAGTTTGGCATAGAACTGCTGCTCCTATAAGATATGCAATACCGTCTCAATGTGTTGGAGATGCTCCTCCCAAGTCCTGCTGTAAATGAGAATGTCATCAAAGAACACCCACACAAACTTCCTCAGGTGACTACGAAAGATGTGATTCATGCAGGACTGAAATGTAGCGAGGGCGTTGGTTAGCCCAAAAGGCATCACCAAGAACTCAAAGTGCCCATAGTGACACCTGAAGGTGGTCTTGGGAATGTCCTGCTCCCTCACGCGAATCTGATGGTACCCAGATCTCAAATCAATCTTTGAGAGAATCGTGCTCCCTAACTCGTCCATCACTCATCAACTTGGGATGGGGTACCTGTTCTTCAGGGTCGTTTAGTCAGGGCCCTGTAGTCAATGCACATCCTCAATGTACCGTCCTTCTTCTTCACCAACACCACAAAAGAAGCAAAAGGACTTGTGCTCGGTCAAATGTGCCCAAGAGCCAGCAACTCCTAGATAGCCCGCTCAATCTCATCCTGATAGGCCTTGGGGTGCCTATAGGGGGTGATGATCACTCCCTATATGCCTTGCTCAAGCTCGATGGTATGCTCAAACCCCAAATCCGGTGGTTGTCCTGGTGGAATCTCTCCAAACACTATGGCATACTGATCAAGGATGGACTGGATCTCTGGATGTACCGTCTACCCTGTAGTCCCTGCCTCTGATGCCCACAGCTCCACTGCCCACTCTATGTCTCCCTTCCGGAAGACTGCCTCCATCCAATGAGCCGACAAAGTCTGAGGCAGATATGTGTGTTGTCCCCGTATCTTCTCATGCCTCCCTGTCTTCTCATCATCCCACTCCATCTCTAGGGTCTTCCAATCCGCCGTGACCTTCCCTAGAGTGATAAGCCACTGAACACCCAGTATCATGTTGGTGTCTGGGATATCAACCACGAAAAAGTGGTCAATCAATGTGTAGGTGCCCATCGTCACTGAAAGCTCTGGCACATATCGAGCACACGTCATGGTCTGATCTCCTGTGACCAAGACTAAAAACCCATCAAAGCTCTCTGTCTGAATACCTCTCCGCTCAACCATTTGTGCATCGATGAAGTTGTGGGTTGCCCCACTGTCAACCAAAACTGATACCCGTTGGCCACGTACTGTCCCTCGTACGGGTAGCATCAGATACTTGGGAACTCCTCGCAATGTTGCAAGGGCCCCTCCGGTAGGTGCAAAAGATGCACCACCTGCTACTGGCGGTGGAGGTGGCAAAATTCCCTGTATGGCATGGCTATCTCCTGCCTCCACATCATCCTCGTCATCCTCTTCTCCACTGCTCTCGGAGAAGACCTCAATAAAATGCGCTTTACCAGCAGCACATTTATGCCCTGGTGCCCACGGCTCCTGACATGTGAAGCACAACCGCTTCTTCTTCAACTCCCTCTTGACATCGTCCTCGATCTACACTTGTCCTGGATTCCCCTTTGGAGGTGGAATCCTCACATCCTTCCCCTTAGACTGAAAAGGTTGTCTTTGGGGATAAGGCGTCCGGGTCCTAGGTAAGACATCCTGTAAGTCCCGAGTCTACTGATAGCGTCCTAGAGCGTGGCTGGTCTAGTGGATCAAACTAGACCCCGAAGTGGCTCTGCTAGCCCCTCAACATACATATAGACCCTCCGTGTCATGGATAGATCTGGCACCATCACAGACACCCTCAAGAAATCTGCAATGTAGGTCCCTGGGCTCCCTATCTGTTTGAGCCTCGTCAGCTCAACAAAATGCTGCTCTGGATCCCTCCGATCAAATTGCTCCATCAATCTCCTGGTAAACTCTGCATATGTCGTCACTATAGAGTGCCCGAGTGTAATCATCCCATGAAACCACCAATCCTGGGCCTCGCCATCCAAAAGCAATGTTGCGACCTTGATGGCCTCCGCCTCCGACATCTGGTTAAGCTGGAAATAAATGTCCAGCTTCTCCACCCAAGACCTTGCCGAACTGTTTGATGAACCATCAAACGTAGACAAGTGGAATCTACTCGCTGCACAGTGGGTGTCACCATCATGGTAATGTTGGTTTCCTCTGTGATGATCGTGGGGCCTAATATCCCACTGGAGCTGAACAAAGTCTCTGAATGAAAGGGCATCCCTGAACTCTTGCCCATATGCCTGGTATTCTGCAAAATAATCGCCCATATGGCCGGGCTCTGCCTCTTGCTGGGCTTCGACCCCCGTGTCTGCTCCTAAGAACGCGGGCATGGTAGAGCGTGTAGGGGCATGCGAGGCCACCTGCTGCGCAGTATCACACTGCTCTGGCAAATGATGGGATGCACCTAATCCCTCACCAATCTGAAAAACTCGTGGGATCTCACGCTGTCTGGCCTCTACTGCCGTGAATCTTTGCCCCATCACCCCAATCTGCCTCGACAGATCCTACACTGATTTGAGGAGCATATCCACAGATCTCTTCCCGTCCTCGTCTGCCATCTGCTCTGCGTCCACCATCGGTTCCTTCTGTTCTATGTCAACCACCAGCTCCTCCTATTCTACGTCCACCACCGGAACACAGTCTCCCTCTCCATAGGTATTCTCCAACCTACGTCCAGTGTCTCTGTATCTCCTACCTCTGTAACAAATGTAGGGTTTTTAACCCGGTGTCATAGATTGCCAGCTCCACAGGTTGAGCCAGATCTATGCTCTGATACCACTGTAATATTCCTAACCCAGAATATTCCTCAAACCCCAGCAAAACTCCAATCAAATATGTGCAAATAATATAATAACCCGAGGTGATAAAATAACAGTGGAACAGCATATAATAATGTAAACCGGAAATATAAGCAAATACATAAAAATGTAGCGATAAATGCTAAGCCATGTTATTATACTAAGTAATAATATGAGTACAAGAGGTGATCAGACATATGGCACCTCGACTTACTCAAGGCAAGTGAAGAAAAGCTCTCAACAAGAAATGGCCTCTCTGCGTGGATGCTGCTAGAGCACTGTTGTGCCACTGCTGCTGCTAGGAAACAAATGATGATTTGGGGCTACTCCCCTCCTCTGAAAATGAGGAAACTCTAGAATCGGGCTCTACTCAAGAAACCCAGAAAAGCCTAGAAAGCTCTCCTGGAATAGCCGACCCCTGAAAATCACCCACTTGGGGTTCTGCGTAGTTCCTCAGTGCTCTGCTCTGCCACTAAAGGAAAGCCCTCTAAACTCTGCCTGAAACTCTGCCAAAAATCCTCCAATAGGCAAGGGCTGGTCCCCTGCTCAATCACCCAACATGAATCCTCCTGCAAAAACCCCAATCCAACACTACTACTAGAAAGCACTGCGTCCCTCTCCCAGTGCTGCGCAGTCCTCCAAAACGCTGCTGAAATGCTCATAAAACTACTGCTAAAATGCCAAAGGAAATACCTTGCCCGAGCAGGCACTCGAAGTCCCCCGGGGCTAAGGGTGAGATCTCCGAACAGAGACTCAATCCAGTAAATAGTGCTGCAGACTAGCTAAACAGCCAGCGTGCTTAGAAGTCGAAATGACTAGCTCAAGATGCACATAACTGAATGATCCAAAATGAGGGGGCTCCTCTCTATTTTA
Source organism: Pinus taeda (assembly GCA_000404065.3). Classification (NCBI taxonomy): domain Eukaryota; kingdom Viridiplantae; phylum Streptophyta; class Pinopsida; order Pinales; family Pinaceae; genus Pinus; species Pinus taeda. Next base: position 245,912 of record APFE030298365.1, read on the forward strand.
TAGCCTCTGCCTCTCACAATCCCTAGGCTCACCTCCTCCTGCGTGATTCCCTTTTTGCCATGCGTTTCTTTCCTCCTGCGCAGTCCCTCCATGCGTCTATGTGGGCCCCATTTCTGTGTCCCCCTTTGGCCCCCTTGGCTCCCCTTTAAGTCACAACGTTGTGCTAATAGGAAGTGACTTTTTATTCTTAAAGTGAGTTATGTCCCCCGTCCTCACTTTTTTATTTACAAATAACTATAGAAGGCAAAAATTGGACAAAATCGAATATTCCAATTAGCCATGGCTAATTAGAAATATTACATGGGAACAAGTTGAAGTGGATTTTCATCGTCGAGTTGGGGGTTTTCCTTGTCTGAATTAGAGATGTCTGATGAATGTTGCCTTTTGGTTCCACTTATTTCCATTGAAGCTGAATTCTTTCTGGATTGTGATTCCATAGGCTCTTGTGTAGAAGTCTTCTGAGTTTCTGTTTGGTTGTTTTCATTTGGAACAAGTTCTTCCTCTTCATATTCTTCCTCCTCATCCGAATCTAAATGGATAATTTTCCATCCCTTTTGTTGATTGCTAGTTTTCTTCCTTCTACAGCTATTCTTTTTGTATTTTGGACATGTATTTTGGAGATGTCCAGTTTGCCTACATATTCTACACCTGAAAGTTGTATTTTCATAATCTAATGACTGCATCCAGTTGCGGTCTTTGTGTTTCAGTTTTACGCTTCCTGGTAATCCTTTACTGAGCTCTACTTCCACGCATATGCGTGTGAAAGTAGAAATTCTTTCATCTATTCTTTGTGTGTCCATTTTAATATATTTGCCTATGGTGTTGCCTATGCTTGCGAGTACCTTTTGGTCCCATAAATGGATAAGGAGATTATGAAGACGTACCCATACAGGCATTCTAGAAACAACAAATGTGTTTGCATCAAATTCCGGTAACCATGGAGTTATAAAGAGACCTGAAGATCCCCAGAACCCAGGTCCTTCCTGAATCACGAGATCTCTGACTTCTGATGATTGAAATTTAACTATAAAAAACCCCTTGGAACAGAGGTGGATCTCATAGTCCAGAGACCATTTTGTGAGGATCCAATGAAAGAGATCCAAGGGCTTTGGCCAAAATCCGTTAAAACGGCATATGATGGCTAGCTTTTCATAGCTGCAGCATACCTTCTTTGCTTCTGCTGTATCGATTGTTCTGCAGTTGCTCCACTATGTATGGACTTGGTTCTGATCCAACCTGCGTTGGAGCTGTTGGGGAAGCTTTCCACCTTGTAAAATATTCTTGTAAGATGTTCCTTCAGTTCTGTGTTGCTGGTGTAGATTTCAGATGCAATTTAATTTGGATCCGCTTCCTTCTTCTGTTAATTTGCTGGTTGTTGCACCTCCTCGAAGTCTTGAGAATGATTGTAGATCCTGGTTTGATGTTGTAGTCCTTTTAGGATCTGAAATCCTGTAGTGATCTGCCCCCTGTTAATAAGTGTTGCTTGCCAGCCGGGTAGCCAATCTGATTGGCAATGTTGTTTTTCAAATCTATTACACTGTCTGTGGCATAAACCCATATCAATATTGTATTACCCGTGGGCGTTCTCACGAAGATTTGAAAATTCTTGGGAGTTTTCTCGACATTGTTGGCGATCTGCGACCCGGAACCCGTTTGGAGATCTTTCTTTTCCACTAAAGTTGCTTCGTTACTTGCCAGATCCGACCCATCTAGATCTGCGTAGAAAGACCCTACCTCGATGCCAGACTTCCATAATCTAGGGTGCATGTAATAAGAAATTGACTTGATTTGCCCTTGCCCCCTTGATTTTCGCTAGGCACTTGCTCCTAGTCGTCAATGGCCTGAAGCAGTCTATCTCTGCCTTGATCTCGTAGACAAATCTGTGGAGCAGCCATGCCTTTAGGAACCCATTTGCGTGTGATCCATGGAAAGAAGCATCCGCAGCCAAAAAGATAGATCTTTTGCCAGATCCAGGCTTTAGCACTGCCTGAGGCCCGAGACCTAATCTCCCAACTGCGTGAAAGCTTCGATCTAGCCCTAGGAAGCTCCCCTCCTCCAATTGCAGAATGATGGCGACAGTGATTGCTTGGAGGCAATTACAGATCTCGGTCTCTTTGCGGATGATTTCAAGAATGGAAACGATTAGTTCAGCTCCCTCGGTTAAAAGCCCCTTGGCCCAATTGTTCCCGACGCCATTCTGACCAAAAACGAAATTATCGAGCATGAAGATTTGACCATAAAACCCCATCCAGAGGCTATCCCTAGTTCCTAACTCTAGATCCATTAAGACCGCTCGAGCTCGATCAATCCCTTTGTTTTCCTCGGGCCTGAACCATCGTTTGGACGCGTACACGGAAGCCATGGCCAGTCTGCGAAGTCTCGAAAGGAACCCTACCAGGATTTCCAATAATTCAAGCAGCATTAATCCCTCTCCTTTATTTCCATTAATTATTTATCAAATGATCTTCTTTACTACCTAAAGAAATCTCACCTTACTCAATTAATTACTGTGAATTAATCATTTTACTTAAGTTAGACTTATGAAAATTTTAATTACTGATTAATTAACTTAATTAAGACATCTATAGGTTGATTTTCCTTAAACCTTTTCTGGGTTATGGAGTCCTAATGTTTCTTAGCCTCTCTAACATCTGTCGAGACTAGAACACCACTCAATGCTACAAAAACTAACACTCAAACCCCTTCGCCTCAATCACAGAGACAGAAAGCGTTGCACTTGAGTTGTAGTACCCACAGTACATCTTTAACTCGTAGCAGCCCACCTAACTCCATCCTGAATGGCACAACAGTTGATCCACTGATAGCCTTTTGGATCTTATCGCCAACCTTCACATGCAATTTTGAGTCCCATTCAGTTAGAGTCTCAAAAACTTCCCACAATCAATTAACCATGCACCCTCGTCAATGGTACCCTTGGAGAAATGAGAAACCAGAGCAAAGACTTCCTCAAACCTTCTTGAGGAGTCATCTAGCTCAGCTGGAGATGTAGTAGCCATTGTTGTCTCCTCCTTCTCATTATCTCCCTTCTTTTGACGTGGACACTTGCATAGCGACCATGCTCGCCATACCTATAACACCACCTTACTAAAGTCCTTTTTCGCTTTGCCCTTCATCTTGTTGAAGAATGTAACTAGTTTCGGTCTTCATAATTGTATCATGACATGATGTAATCATTATTGTATTTGTCAATATATATATATATAGATTTGTAAGAGAAAATTTATTTATTTTGAGAATGGGTTTCTTACCCATGGCTATTTGTCCTAGGTCCAAGCACCCATTGAGTGCTCTAGGGGTTTTGTATTGAGTCAAGTCAAAGTCATGATGTAAAAACCCTTTGAGGGCTCATGTATCAAGAAAAGAAAAATATTTTTATGTAAAAGCATTGTCTAGAATGTCACCAAGACCAGGTCAACTAGTTCTCATCAAGTCGGCCTAGAGAGACCTAATCTAGCCCCAGCAAAAGGTATAAAAGGACTTTGACCTCCTCAAAGACTTACTTATCAAACACTTCCCTTGTATGGTTCTGCAGTGAAGAAAGAGGTGTGAGGGTCCTAGAAGAGGACTCGAAAACAGCAAAGAAAGAAGGAAGGCTAATCTTTCAAGTCTTTTAAATTTCTCGAGGTTTCTATGGAAGACTAGGGTTTCTACAGGTCTGAATTTTGCAGAAGACACTGGCAGGCTTTGTTGGAGGAGCAGATATCTTGATTGGATGGCTGGCCTGGTCTTGGTATGTTGGTCTAGGGTCTATGGTCTTGGAAGTCTATTTTGAATTGATTCTATAAGAAGAAGTTATCTGGGTTTTCTCCTATTGAGGGGTTTTGCCATGGCCTGGAGCCTATTTCTGGTGTTCCTCTTGTTACTTTTGTGATCTTCTATGTTTGGCATTTTTCTTGATGATGAAAGAACATAATATTCTAAGAGAACTTATAAAATATCATAAGAACTTGTCAAAGTTTAAGAGAAATCAAGCTAAAAACCATAAATATATGCTGCCCTAGATTTCTCAACATGGATTCAGAGCTAGGTTCAACAATTTGAGGCAGCTTGAAGATCACTTGAGTAAGGGTTTCAAGCCTATCTGAAAAGTCAAAACAAGTAAAAGGAAGGACGAATTGATAGATCAAATTTCTGGACACATATACAAGTCTATTACTCTGAGATTTGTGACAATACTCTGAGATTAGGGCTGCAGACCTGTGCAAGAGTAACATAGTCTTTTTGAACAGCCTAGAAACACCATTTTTAATTTTTTAAAGGCCTGGAAGCTAAGAAAATAGACTATACAGGACCGAATTAATTAAGAGAGAAAACAAAGTTCTGTGCACAAAAATCCTAGATCTTAAGTAATTATTGTAGTCTGAAGTTACAGTACTCTGTGGGTGACCGAATCCAAGTTTGAATGAGTCTCTTTGTGGAACAGAAGGTAGCCCTTCCAGCCAGCAAAGAGCCAAATCAGGTACCGAGTGAATTGGAAGCACTGTGACCCTATTTTGCAAACCCATTTGAAGATACAGACAGCAAAGAGGAAACCAAATCTCCTGTGATACAAAACATAATATATATATATATATATAGTTTGAATCTGAACAGCAATATAGGAGCTGTGATTTGGAAGATTTTTTCTTTTCAAGTATGCATCAGTTGCTGACTTAGCAACCCTCTTATATACTTATCACAATCCTATCAAGACTACACTTTTGTTTGGTGAAGCTCCATAGGACAAGCTCATATATCAATCTTGTGAAGTGATCCTAATCCACAACTTTTGGAAGTCAGTTAAATCTCATCTACTACTGGTGTTCTAGAAAAGGATATTATTGCCAACTTGAAAGCATCTACAGTAACAAAAGAGCTGTACTTGAAGGGTAAAAGAGTCAGTGTGTTTGGGTTAGAGAATCCCTTTAAGAAAGACTCTAGCTACAGGTATCCAAGAACGAATTATTGAATAGATCTTCAAGAAAAAGGCCCATTTCCAAGCAATATTCACAACACTTAAAGAACACAGTCCTGTACATTCATAGTCCAAAGCAGTGTTGTGAAAATCGCGATTTAATCGCGCGTTTTTCAAAAAATCGCGATTTTTTCCCTTTGGCGATTAAATCGCGCTTTTTAAGGGAAAAAATCGCGGAAAAATTTTTTTGCCCAATTTTTTGAAAAAAGCGCGATTTTTTCAGTAAAAATCGCGCTGTCGGGCGGCAGCGGGTTTATATGAAAAAAAATTAGAATTTCATTTTGCCCATTTGGACAGCGCGCGGGTTAGGAAGAGCACTGAGCTGGAGAGAGGGTTTGGAGGGCGATTTCGCCGATTCAAAGGGTCTACGCTCACCATTTCGAGAGGAGATCGCCATTTTCAC
>APFE030298391.1:398-38572 GCA_000404065.3 Pinus taeda
CACCCCCCTTCATCCTAACTCACTTATCTAAACTGAGTCCTCGCCAAGATGCCATGTTAGGTACTCAAGTATAATAAATAAAATATCCTTATAAAATGAAGAAAGAGGAAAAACCTCATGGGAACCCCCCCCACCCTGCGCCTGCAAAAAAAAAAAGAGGAAAAAAGGGCTAAGTGGCCAGAAGGGCCTACTCAGATGTCTCCACCACTCCAAGAATAACTCTCAGTTCTAAAAATTTCCTTTCAATGAAATACTTGGTGAAGATCTCTGCAACCTGCTGCTCAGTGGGGCAGTACTGCAGTGATATGACTTGGTCATAGATCAGCTCGTGGATGTAATGAATGTGAATCTAGATGTTCTTGTTCCTCTACCTCTGGATCAATTGATATCTAAATGGACCCCTAATTGTCACAAAATATGACAGTTGGAAGTGGATACTGAATACCAAACTCGAAGAGAATCTCCTGCAACCAAACAGCCTATGTAGCTACATTCACTGCACCTCTATACTCTTCCTCGGCTGTAGATAAAGAAATTGTGGATTGATTCTTGCAAGACTAGCAAAAAGGCCCTAAACCAAAGCTGAAAACATAACCAGGGGTGGACTTGCGATCTATCCCATCGCTAGCCCGATCAGAATCTGTGTACCCAATCAGTGAAAGTGGGAAATCTGCAGCATAAAAGATGCCAAAACTGGAAGTACCTTTCATATATCTAAGGATTCTCTTTGCAGCTTTCCAATGAAGCTCATGGGGCTTATACATATATCTGGAACAAATTCCTACTGAAAAATATATATCAGGTTGGGTGTGAGTAAGATAAAACAAACTCCCAACCAACTGTTGATACAATGCACTGCCCACCAAAGGTGTAGTACCGACATCCTCAAATCTTATCCCTGAAAGAAAGAGAGATGATTCTAGCTTGTATTATGTAATCTAAAAGCAGACAAGTAGACATGATGCATACTTTGACTATGCCACCTTAATCCCTGAAGTAGACTGATAAACTTCAAGGCCAAGAAAGTAGTGCAACAGTCCCAAATCTATCATGGAAAATCGATCGTGCAATGTTGATTTTTCCGAATCAATAACTGAGGTAAGGTTCCCTGTCATCAGTAAATCATCTACATAAAGTACTATCGAAAAAAGGGAATCATCATGTTGCATAAAATAAACATTCAGATCAGATTTGCATTGAATGAATTTAATGGAAAGCCGTAAAGAGTCCATCTTGGCATACCAGGCTCTCGGAGCCTGTTTTAGGCCATACAAAGATTTATTTAATCCGTAAACAAGGGAAGAGTTCTGAATGTATTCCTGTGGCTGCTCCATATATATCTCCTCCTTGAGACCTCCATGAAGAAATGCACTCTTCACATCCATGTGATGAACTTCCCATCTGTGAGAAGAAACAATGGCTAAAACTAGTCGAATGGAGTCCATTTTTGCAACAGGTGCAAATGTCTCTGTGTAGTCTATGCCATGTACCTGTGAGTATCATTTTACAACAAGTTGAGCTTTGTAATTGATGATCTCACCATCTGTAGCAATATTTGTTCGATATATCCATTGGCATCAAACAAGCTTTCTTCCTTTCGGAAGTGGAACCAAGTCCCATGTGTTGTTCTCCATGAGAGCAGAGTACTCTTCATCCATGACAACCTCCCAAAGTGGGTTTCTAGAAGCCTCAGAGTGTGACTGTGGATATGAACCAAATTTCATATAGAAATGTACGGGAAGCAATGGTTCGGTGGTAGCCAGGGATTGAGGAGCCCCAAAAACTTGTGATCTAGTCCTTCTCGCATCCACAACATCACAAACTAGTTCACCCGCATCTTGCAGGGTTTCCTCTACCCAAGTTGGCAGCTGAGTTGGAGTAGCCATGACCTACTCCTCAACCTTTGAATCAAACCCAAGAGGCTTCTCTGGTGGCTACTCTGAAGTGCTTGAAGAAGTTTCAGACTCCTCCTCATCAGTGGCAACAAGCGGTTGCTCGGCAGGGTCTGCTGAAAAATCATGCAGTGATTCTTCTTCAAGCTTCACACTTCGAGCTACAAGGAACTTTTCAGTGTGAGAGTCTAGCAATATATATCCTTTGACACTGTCAGGATATCCAACAAGGATATATTCAACACTTTGAGGCTCCAAAGCCTTCCTCTTATCTATCGAAATGTGATCCCATGCTCGTGAACTAAAAATGCAAAAGTGCGACACTTTTGGTTTCTTACCGGTCGAACATTCAAATGGAGTCGTGCCTTTGAGTGCTTTGTGAGGAATGTGGTTCTGAATGTATGTTGCATAATTAATAGCTTCAACCCATAGCTTAGGAGCTAATTATTTAGACTGTAGCATACAATTGGCCATCTCTTTTAACAACCATTTTTTCCTCTCCGCGACACCATTCTGCTATGGTGTATATGGCATTGTGTGTTGTAGTTGTATACTTGCATCAATAAAAAGTTGTTGCAAATATTTTTTGACATACTCCCCCCCATTATTAGTACAGAGTATCTTAATCTTACACCCACACTCATTCTCAGCAAGTGCTTTAAATTCTATAAGGCATTCAAATACTTTCGATTTTAATTTTAGAAAAAATACCCAAGTAAAGCGAGAGGAATCATCTATGAAGGTGAGTACATATCGAGACTTACTGATTAAAGGCTACAGGAATGGGCCCTTTATGTCACTATGAATCAGCCCAAGAGGTGAAGAAGCTCTTTGTGCCTTCCCTTTGTCAAACTTTTTCTCTATATGCTTGCAAGAGTGCACCCTTGACATACACCGCTTGTGAATTTAATAGTGGGAAATCCTTCTACCATGTTTTCCTTGCTGAGTTGATGCAAGTACTTATAGTTTAGATGGCCAAATATTTCATTCCATAACCTACTAATATCATTAGATTGTGACAGAAATACAATGCTAATAGATTTAGGAACAAAGTGGGAGAAGAAATACAAACGAGAACCATGATCTACAATTCCATGTGCAAGCTGTGAGCTTGTGGAAATGTCGGTAATCACTGCAGAGTCTAGAGTGAACTCCACCTTCCTTCCAGAGCCAAAATGAGGGATCTGATATATTGAGAGAAGATTTGCGGACAGTGAGGGAACATGAATATTATGAAACTCGCTGACAAAAAATAGAAAAGATAAATCAATGCCTTAGAATTTAGCCTCTTTGAGGGGGAAACCTCTTTTACATTACACAAATGAACAATTCTTGGATGATACAAATGACAAGACCTCCTTTCTATATATAGGAGTCTAAGGGGTCATAATATAATCAGAGGCAAACATAACAATAATAATGTAAGGGCACATAATAAAAAGAAGGTCTTCTAAGAGGGCACAATAATAACAGTAGTGGCTCTATGGGAATAAAATGGGTACAACAATATAATAAGGGGGTTGTACTAATAACAATAAGGGCTTACACTAGTAGTATAGGGGCCTAACATGCCCCTCTCATTCAAAAAGTGTTTTCCTCAACGCTTGAGTAGTTCTTGATGCTTTTGTATAAAATTCTTATCCTTCCATGTGAAATCTTCAACAGGTAAGTTCTTCCACTTGATGAGATGCTTTGAAATTGATTGATTTTGTAGCGATTGACTTCTTGGTTTTGTAAATGCTTCATGTTCCAATATGCTTTTCCCTTCCTTGTCAAGTTCTAGCAATATTGTTGGAACTAGGATATTCAGTAACTTTTGAATGAGTTCCCACCCTACTTCACCATTCTTCCATTCATATCGTCCTTTTTTTATCAAATTTGGTTGGATAATTGTACCATCCTCTGCCATTTCTGCAACCATATGTTCAATTTCACTCCTTTGGGCATATGGATATATATAAGGCTTGACGTTTGGAGGAACACATCCTAGAATAAAATGAATAGCATGATCATGATCATGAATACATGGGAGACCTTTGGGAGTCTCAAATACCTTGGAATTATTGTCCAAGACTTTTTGGAGATCTGAAGAAATACATGATTTCGATGTGTGAACAGTTAGCGAACATAATTGTGCAATTATGCCTCATTTCTCTTTCTTTAGAAGCTTTGTCATTCCATCAGAGTTGATTATCTTTCCTGGTTTCCCTGTGATACCCCTTAATTCAACTTCCTTTCTTTCCAAAGAAAATTTCATAAAAGGTTCTTGAAAATTAAAAGCTGTTGTACCCAAGGATTGTAGCCATTGAACTCCTGGTACAATATCAGCACCACCCATTGGAATGGAAAACATTGGGCTATTCAATACATATTTTCCCATGGATAGCTTGATATTTTGGAACTTTCCAGAGCAATTTATGGTTCTTCCACTTACAACCATCACTTGACACTCTGGTGGTGGGATTCCTTGTTTTCATAATTTCGCTTTCAATTTGTCTTGCCAGCTCGAATTCCTCCTCCAATGAATTAGGTTCCCAAAAACGAACCTCATGTTGAACTTTATCCTTTAAAGTCCCTATGAAGACAACAATCCTTTGCTTCTCTGGAATATAATTTACCCTTCTATTCAATTTTTGAAAGTCTTCAATGTGCTCTTCCATTAAACCCTTTTGTTTGAGATTATCAATTGGCTAAAGAAGTTTCTCTTTGTATCCTGATAATGTGTTATCATTTCCTCCATGAAAATTGACCACATGACAAGTGGTTTACGAGAACAAATCCATTTATACCATAAAAACTGATTCGGTTCTAAATAATTAGAGGAAATACATACCTTTTGTAACAATGGTACACCATGTAGATCAAAATATTTCTCCATCTGTAGTATCCAATTTACTGGATCCTTGCCATCAAACTTCCGCATCTCGCTTTTTCTTGATTTTTGGAGCTCGATCTTAAAACGACTATAAATATGTAATTTTTGATATTCCAGTTCTAAAATCATGATATTCCAGTTCTAAAATCATGATCTGTAGTAGCCCTTTGCATCCTATTTCTAATGCCACTAGTCTGAGATAAATTGGATTCTCCAAGGAAGAATTATGCCAAATCTCCCATGATGACCTGATTATAAACTAGTTTAGTAGAGCAAACTTGTATGATGTGCCACGTATCACTGTTTTGACCTTTCGATCTGAAAAATGTATACAGGAAACTACAGTCTATCCTCATTCTATAACTTTTTATGAAAATTCAATCTAATTCTCAAAACAAAAATTATGACTATTTTCCCTGGGTCACCTGTTTGGAATGTAATTCAAGGGTATACAAAAACCCTAACTTTTTGAGACTATATGTTTGACGATATAGTGAGACAAAATCTGCAATTCAGACCCAAGGTTTAGACCGATTTTGTCTCAAATGGGTTTTTCTCCTAGCTTCTGAAACTTCATAGTGAAATAGTTATAGCGAAAATCCCATGACAACCTATTTGGAGCAGCGAAACCCTAGAATCCACAGCTTTGATACCAAATATTATGAAACCAGCTCACAAAAAGATAGAAAAGATAAATTAATGCCTAGAATTTAACCTCTTTGATGGGGAAACCTCCTTTACATTACATAAATGAAAAATTCTTGTATGATACAAATGACAAGACCTCCTTTCTATATATAGGAGTCTAAGGGGTCATAATATAATCAGAGTTGACATAGCAATAATAATGTAAGGGCACAATAATAACAATAGTGGGCTTCTACGGGTCATAATAATAATAATAGTATTGGGCTTCTATGGGGACTACATGGGTATAACAATATAATAAGGGGGTTGTACTAATAACAATAAGGGGTTACACTAGTAGTATAGGGGCCTAGCAATGAAGCACATTTGTGAAGCAGCCCCCTTCAAGGTCTACAATTACTTCTCCACACACCTTTGTGGGTGTGGCATCTCGCAAGTAAATTGGGGATCTAGTGCTTTCTTTGTTGGAGGAAAATTCATCTTTTGATGCAGCCATATGGTTCAATGCACCTAAAGCAAGAATTCAAGCTGATGGAGTGGATGTGACAGCCATTAAGGCATGACCATCTCATGCTCTCCCTCTCCCATCTCCCGTTCTGGTATCATCCTTCTTCTTTTCATTCTCGGGCACAGTGAGATTATGCTGCTGCAATTGCTTAGCCATCTCATCGATTGTTTTCCTCATGTAATTTTCATCTGGATGAAAACCTTTGGAACAGTAGCTGCAAAGTGTTCTTTCCTTGTTCTTCTTACTCTTAGGCAAAGAAGTGCTCTCTGAAGATTGTATGGGTCTCTCCTTCTTCGATTCATTAAATTTACCCTTCCCTTTTTTGCTTGTCTCTTCCATTGCTCTTTGAACCATTAGTAGCCGCAAGTGCTCGGTTCTTTGACCACTTGATGGAACCAATTTGGTCTAACTTATATTACTCTTGAGTAAATGTTGCAATGAAGTCATTCAATGGAGGCATTTTCCATTTTTCCTAAGTCAATTTAGATGCTTGGAAAGATGATACAAATACGGAATATTAAGGGCTAATTTCAAGAGAATCGAAAGGATGAGTTGATCTTCCTCTTTCTTGACTCCACATGCATCAAGTTAAATGAAGAGGGATTTAAACTTCATGAAGTATTCTTGTAGGTTGCTGAAATGAGTTGGAATGAGGGATATGAGTTCATTCTCCATTTGATGCACTCTCATTTCATCATGCTTACTGAATAGTCCTTCCAATGTGGTCCAGATCGCATCAGGAGTAGTGGATCTTCTGACATGAAAGGGAATTTCTCTAGAAATTGACAGTCATATCAGCCCAATTGCTCCATATAATTTATTGAAATACTTTATCATCTCCGTTGTAGAAGTCAATTCAGTTTCCATTCCCATTGTTACCCTGTAAATCCCTTTGCTTCGAAGGAGCAGAGTAATCTTTGTCTTCCATTCGAAGCAATTGAAAGGATTTAGAACTAGTTTTGTGGGATGATAGATATGATCCATTGATTTTTTATGTGCCTCCTTATGATCTATACCTGCAAATAAAACCGTGTACAATCCACTAGATTCGAACTAGCTCTAATACCATGTAGAATTCCTGTAGAAACTCTGTTAGATCTAGAATTCTAGTTAAATTAAACATAAGTAATTCACTGATATTCAAGAGAGGAGAGAAATAATTTTCTCCATAAAATATATGTATTAAATTGATGAACAATAGTAATACATGAGCAACCAAACCTCTTATCCCAAAGGGGGGTGGTTATATAGAAATTGTTGAATCTAGAAAACTAAGAAAAAAACTAGTAAAAAGCTAGAAAAGGCTAATAAAAGATAAAGGGAGGCCTAAAATAGCAAAAGTGACTCAAGAAAACCTATGTCAACTATCAGCGACTAGGAAAGCATGAGGAGGGGTGCATTTCCCAAGGAAGGCAACTTTAAAACATGTTAAAATGGTCTGGGGGGCCAAATCCCTTGATTTAAGGGGTAATCTTCATGTGGGGTTCCAATCCTCAAATAACTCAAGTGGATGAGGTGTGGTAAGGTGTGAACATGCACTTAGATGTCTAAATGGTTTAGGAAAGTTGTTGGACCAATATTTACATAATAGTAAGCCTTTAAAGGCAAAAAAACAAGGGAAAGTTGGTCCACCAAGCTAGTTTACCAAAAACCAAGTGTGAACATGATTTTTAGTGCATGTGGCTAAGTCAAGGATACTTAGGCTAAAAATTAAATGTAGATGTTAGGATTATATTCCAACAAAAACCTCTCAGATTTTGGTCATTAATGATGATCCAAATACTTGGGCCTCAATATATCTATGAAGTGCCTTCATGTCCATATCCTTTTATGAGATAGAACAAACACCTTTATTACTGATATTTCTTGAATGATAAGTCATTAGAATGGTTCCATGTAAACTCTTTCTGTAGATAATTATAGTTAGCATATGATTCCTTAGATGCTAAATTTCCACTATTCTTTGTTGTACCCTAACTTTCTCAACAAGAATTGTTGAATTAATAAGGTTCCCTATTATTTCAAAATACCCTTGGCATTTATTACCATGTAATCAAATTCAATCATATGCTTAACCTCCTCTCTTGTTGTTGCAATATGCAATAGAATTTATTCATTATTTTATGTCCTATCCATTAACCTCTTTCAAAATGTTATATCACCCTTAGCAACCAAAACTTTAAACATGTCATTGATAACAAGAATTGATCACAATTTAGCTGCTCCTTGTACATCCATCCTAAGAACAATTCCATGCCCTTGGGGCATGAAATCTCATATTTGTTTCTTAGGGATACCCATGTATTTTCTAATAATTGCAATGTTCCAAGGGCACTATCTGTTTATAAATATGTGAAACACATTTAATTGACATCCATATACATATGATGGTATCATCATATTTTATCACAAGACCTTCCATGACTATATGTAATAATATACATATGGTCAAGATCTTTTATGTATATCGACCAAAAAGGTCTTCATCCCTTTCTTTTCAAATCGGTGGTCCTTTTTCGAAGAGTCAACCTTGGTGGTCAAAAACATTCCCTCCAATTCCATATTTCAAGAGGGTAAGAGCCATAACATAAAGTAATTCAAATATTAATACAATTAATAAGTCCTTTTATGAATCTAGGCAATCAAAATCCAATGCTTTTCATATTTGCAATATAAAGGTGAGGCTAACAATTAAATACCAAGCTGTAGGCATACAAAAAGTAATGACCTTAGAAATCATGGTCAAATTATGCTCAACCTAAGTAGATCTTGCAACAACTACACTAGAAACCTTTAGATGAATTTGTAAACAAAACTCACTCAAATGTTGAAATATATTCTTAAGGATTGATATGTCAAGTAGAATATGAAGCTTTGGTGGCTTATTCTCTCATGCATAAACAAAATCTCTCTTTGGAAATCGAATGCATATGTTCATGGATATTAAAGGAATGATGATGTTACCAATGAAAGTGGAAACAATACCACTAAAACACGATGGAGTGTGAGCTAGGTCATGTGAACAAAAAATGAAGCTCAAGACAACTAAGTTTAACCTTTCATTCTTATTTATGATAATTTAGGGTTTTAAAATATATGGACAAGATAACAATCTTCCAAACCCTAAAGTATTTGAAGGCATAAGGACACATGTGTGGTATGATCAATGACACAAACATATGCTCGTCCCTTGTAAATGCATGTTGGTGGAAAGATAATGTATGATAGTGCATTAGGACAACAACCACCTAACAAACCCTAATGTAGTAAAAAAGAAATCCAAAGTGAAGTCTTGTCCATCAATGTGTGGTACCTCCATTGATTGCAACACGAATTGTAGTAGGATGAACTTTGAATTCATGTGAGGCTCTTGGTGCATAATTAAAACAAAAAACCCCCTCAAAACCATATTGCAATCATAAGGTAAAAATATAGGATAACACGTGATAAATGAATGAAATATGCATTGTGTGAGTGTTGTGCCAATAGGGTTTGACAAGAATGGGTCATAGGGAGATTGACCAATTTTCAAAACATGATCATAACCCTATTGATCTTAGGTAAGCACAAGGGGACCCAATATTTTCGATATGCCCAAAAAATTTGGGTGTTGTTGTAGCGCCTACAACATAAGTAACTATCAACATCAATACAATAGATTTATCCACTCATTAAGTTTATAAGTTTTCAACAATTTACTGAACATTTTATTTTTATATAAATATTTCATTGATTTTTTCTCGTTCATATATATATTATTTTAGTTAAAAATATATCAGTCTAGATCTATTTTAACTCTATATCTATCAAGCTCCAAGGGTGATTAAATATCTCAAGGTGCAAACCTCTTTTTTGAGTGAAAAAACTTGACGAAAGGTTTGCTTCTTGAGATATTTGATCCTTCTCAAGGCTTGATAGATCCAGAGTTAAGATGGATCTAGGATAGTTTAATTATTTACAATTATAATTGTTTTTTTAATCTTTTAATTTTATTTTTATGTAACAATTATAATTGTTTTTTAATTTTTTAATTTTATTCTTATGTAATTTGACCAAGTTAAAATGTTTACATAACATAACATTACATTACACTGTATCTTCCATATTGAGCATCACTTAACACAAAAAATACAGATTTTGCTTGTAAACATCTAAAAGCATATTTTCTATTAAAAACCAAAAACTTATGGCAACTACTTCATAACCCTTCACCATTTTTTGAATGTCTTCCCACATACTAGACATTGAATAGTAATATATGGATCTACAAATGATTGTAGGATGAATACTCTCCTCCTCTTCTTCTAACTTGAAAGTACCTAACATCATTTTTTCAACATGTTCCCAAATACTAGAGATTAACTAGTCATATATGGATCTACAAATGGTTATATGTTGAATACTCTCCTCCACTTCTTCTAATTTGAAAGCCCCTAAATGAAAAGAAGTGAAACTTTTAGAAATATATATGAAATTGGACTTCTATTTTTCTATAGATATAATCAATTTTTTTTTTTTGAAAAAATCTCTCTTAATTTCTTTATTCTTTTCATAATCATATTTTTCATATTAAGTTATAATTTATCTAATTTATAACCACCTTGAAATCCCATGGAATTTGAATTTCAAAAAAGTCTCGTTTCTCTATTGTTATCCTCAATATCCAAAGAACATATGGTTCTACCAACTCTTTGCTTCATCTCTCAATATCACTTTAAAGTTTATTTATTGTTCTTATTTTAAGAAAACAACTCTTTCAATCCCACTTAGCCCATAATTAGGCTTAATATTCCCCCCCAAATCATGCCTAAGCATATGAGTTATTAATATTTGGGTTAGTAATCACTTATTTCGACTTTTTGTTACATAGATTTCACACCTCTTCATAGTAAAACTCATTTTTATAACAAATCTGAATGGACAACATCTATCTATTTCTTTTGGAATATCATATCATCCCAAGCTAGCCAAAGGGTCCAAATTAGTATATAAGGAATATCTATATGAGCTTTAATATATTTTTCCTTCAATTCTATCTCTAAAAAATCTACTATAATAGCACTTTTCTATTTTTCACTTCCACCTACAACTATTTCCTCCCATGCCACTTTTAAAAAGATATCATTAGGGTAGGTGTGTTGAAGAATCAAGGGCTAGTATATATATTAGGATTCTTCTTGACTTGATAACAATTTGTGAAGCACTTTTACAATTTTCTTAGTTGGATCTTCTTGTTATTATTAGATTGTATGTTGCATAAAATTTCTACCAAAAACATAAAGACAAGAACATAAATGTTGGCTCTTTGGCAGGGCCAAAACCTCTCTCTCTTAGAGAGGAAAACCCTTTGGTAAGTTTTTCTTATTGAAGCTTCTTTATTGATAAATTCCAAACCCTAGACCCTTGACTGGGATGTCCTCCAATACAATACAATTCCTTCCTCCTTTATACATTTTGTTCTCCAACACTCGGTCTTCCTTCTTCTGACACTCTCCTCCCTAGCACTTTGACCTTCTTCTTCGTTCCTTGTCTAGAGATAGACCTTGCTTATGTGAGCTTCTAGATGAGATGTTACTTCTTCAATTCTTGGTGATGTCCTTTCCTTATGGAGACACCCTTTTCTTTCTCCAATGAAATACTTATTGAGATATATATGTAAACTGATATGACTGTACAAAATCCCTAAACTCTCACACGTGTGATAGGTTATCTTGTAGTTTAGGCTCTTTTTATCTTTTCTTGAGGGAGGGAATTATTCGCTTGATTAAGAGGCCTTGTAGGCATACGATCTAGCCTAAACAAAGGTGGGATACTTTAATTTTATGTTACTGTTGGTATACTTGCATATAATCCTCCTTCTTCTTCACACGTGTGACTATTTCTAGCCTAAGAAAAAATCCAAAACTTTGCTCTTCCCTTGTTCTTTGCTGCCCTTGGAGACCCTTAGACTTTCCTTCTTTGTACCCTTTACTCATCCTCTATCTCAATGATTTCAGAGATGATGATATACTTACTTGAGGATGTCTACTGTCTCCTTATACAGGAGTCTGTCTCCTTCTTTTGAGCCGATTTTAGGTTGACATAAAGAGTTGAGGCTAACTTGTCTATTTCTTCACCATTTTGCTGTTTGAAGGCTTTCATTGCAAGGAGATGACTTTGGATTTTCTTGGAGGTATTCATTTTAAGTCTAATACATTTATATACATGGTGTGACGTGACCTTAAGGTCTTCAACATTTTGTTTTTGTCTCGTTGACTCACCTATACCACTTAACATGTGTTAGACCTATTTCAATGAGCAAGAAATTCATTGACATGTATTAATAAAATAATATTTATTTTCTTGAATAAGTACAAATATCAAAACTACATTTATGAATACCAAACCTAGTTACATTTCCTTCAACACTCCCTCTTAACTATGGAGGTATTCATACAACATTACAATGTGTTTGGCTATGTTTCAATCTTGAAGAATTTACATAAGAGAAAATAGATTTTCAATCCATCTATTATAGAATCATAATAACCAACATTGTTTCCATAGAAAGGACTTGAATGACAACTCTATATCTCAATATATCAGAGCACAATGTTGGCAAGAACAATGACTTATAGACACCTTAGTCATTGTCTCTCAAGGTACATACCCACCCGGGTGTTCATTGAGTATGACCTTCAAGGACTATACTTCTCTTAGGTTCCTAACCCTCAAAGAATATTAGTACCTTTGATTATCTACACATCCCCAAAGAGTATTAGATGCCTGATGATTACCCAATCCTCCCATTATGTCTTCCCAAGTAAAGGCAAGAATGTTGTATCTATCACTTCCTCCCAATTGAGGAAGACACGCCTAAGTATTCTCTGACAAGGTACTTATCCAAGTTCCTTTGTAATTTGGAACTTGTTATAACTCCCTCTTAGCTAGGGACTTGTCCATCCATCAACAACTTCTTCTTTGTGGGTCCTTCATCTGCTTAATCTCCTTCCTTCCTTTGATGTCATGAAGTCTTTGTTCAAAATTCTTCTAGGTAGGGCACCATCCATCGATCACTTTCCATCTTGTTTTGTCATGTCATTGAGTCCTTTATGGAAATTGGCCTTCTTTTCATATATCATATTCTCTTTTCATATGGTTATTCCTTGTCATATTTTCTATACTTCGAACTACTCTTCACATGGATGCTTATTTGTACTTTCTTGTTCCCATGCTTTGATCTAGTAGTCCTTCATGACTTCATCCTTATATTGTTTCAACATTAAAAGGTGATTTTTTTGGATGGCTTCTTCACCATGACATATTCATAGAGTATAGTCAATTATCTTCACTTTTAATATCTCTAAGGCCTTCATAGATGTCAAGAGTCCTTTGATATTTTCCTTTCTTAGTCAAAGTTGTCCTGCCTTCTTTCGAGAGATGTCTTCAACAGACATTTGTGAGATAGTGATTCTTTGTGATCATGGTGTTTCTTCACATGCTTGATCTATTTCATCACTTTCTTCTTCCTGGATAGATTAGTCAACCACCTTATGCTCCTTGTGGGATAACTTCTTCATTGCTTGCTTCTAGGACTAGTCAACATTCCTTTTCACTTTCTTCTTAGTCAGCAATATTATACTCCTTATGTGAGTATTTATTTTTGTTGACATTCATTACATTGTAGTACATGCCTTCGAGCATGTCATTGGTGAAAGAGATTCTTTCATACTTGATCATGTTATAGAAATTTTCCCATGACACAATAATATACAAATGATAACTTGACTAAAATTTGATGCATGCATACCTCATATTGATTCTCCTTTGATCATCTTAGCTTCATTTGTTTGTCCTTTGTGTGGCCCTTCTTGCTTCATGTTAGCTTGCCTATGTATCATCCTTTTCTTGAATCCCATGAATGGGATTCCAAATGAGACATCTGCTTTTGTTTATGAATCTTCTTTTGAAGATTCCATCATAGGATCATAAAGACCCTTACCCTGCAAATGTTTCTTTCCTTTTGATGATGGAGGTCTTCTAAGATTTTTAATCATGATCAAATTTCTTTCAATGTATATCAGGTCTATTCTAGGTATGCTTCTTCTACATGAATATCTTGAGCTATATCTACCATGATCATATATTCTAGAGGATATTTCTAACCATGCATTATGTTATAATTTATAAATGCTCCTTCTACATGAGTATTTTGGACTCTATGTACACCATGCTTCTAAATTCTAGAAGATGTTTCTAGCCATGAAATTTTGTTCTATTCCTACATGCTCATATACTAATGAAAACTTTGAAAGAAGACTTTAAGTAAAGAAGTAGACTTAATCATAGTAGAAATACGGAGGATCTTCCTTCTTTTTCTTCTTGTCTTCTTCTTTCATTTCTTGAGTCACATGAGCTTCTTCCCTTTTTCTTTTGTTTTTGTCATCCTTCTTTAGTTTAGGACAATTCCTATTGTACTATCCATATTCTTGGAATCCATAGCATTGGATTTTGGATATATCTTTGTTGTTTGTTCTTCGTGGACCAAATTTGCCAAATTTTCCCTTTCTCTTGGCCATGGTAGAAAAATATTACTCCTTCGATCCCACATCTTCCTTTCCTTTGAGTTTTGTTTCCTCTATCTTACATAGAGACCACATTTAAATTAGTTGGGTGGCTTCCTTCTTTGCATATATGCTTGATGTGAAGTTGTCCCAATCCTCAAGTAGATCTTGAGTACTTTAGTTTTCATTTCTCTACCAGACCTAACTCCCCCTAGCTCTTGAAGTTGACCCCTCATCTCAGATATCTTCATGAAGTAGGGAGGTATTACTTCCTTTGATATATTCATATTGTACAACTCATTTCAAAGAGATATCACTTCTCTGACCATGCTTACCAAGAATAGATCTACTAGTTTATCATATATTTCTTTTGATGTTTCAATTTTGGAGACATAAGGAATGAGAGAGTCTTTGATGGATTCTATTAGAATCCTTTGAGCTCTTGTCTCATCCTTATTGTATTTTTCTAAGGCTTGAGTTTTTTCCTTAGTAGGAATAGTAACATTCCCTTTTATCTGTTATAGGAGTTCATTCTCCTTGAGAAGTAAAGTAGTCCTCTTCTTCCATGCAAGAAAGTTATTGGTACCTACCAATTTATTTGTTTCCTTACAAAAAAACATTAATGTATATTTATAAGGGGATGTATACTTGCTTGATAGATTTTGAGATGTAGCAGACTTGATTTCTCCATGAAGACTTGATGGCTTTCATTCCTTATGTCTTTATGTTCTTCAAGTTGCTTTCTCCAAGTGGACTCAACTTGATGATGAGAGTTTCTTGATGACTTGTAGCTTGATGTAGGTCTTGCTTTGATTTTCTCTTATTGTAGGTGCATTCATATAAGGATTTTCTTATTTATTTATAGCCTTCCTTGATGAATACTAGATGGTGGACCTTCTTTTCCTTTGATGTGATTGAGACTTCTTGGCTTGATGCTTCAACTTTTGTAGATGTCCTTCCTTGATGAGTGTTCTTTGAGATGCCCTTTCCTTGATGTGTAACCTTAGCTCTGATACCATGTTGAAGAATCAAGGGCTAGTATGTATATTAGGATTCTTCTTGACTTGATAACAATTTGTGAAGAAACTTTGCAACTACCTTATTTGGATATTCTTGTTATTATTAGAGTGTGGGTTTCATCAAAATACTACCAAGAACATAAATACAAGAACACAAATGTTGACAGTCTGCTAGGGCCAAGACCTCTCTCTCTTAGAGAGGTAAACCCTTTGTGAAGTTTATATTATTGAAGCTTATTTATTGATCAATGCCAGACACTACACCCTTCACAAGGATTTCCTCTAAGCACAAGTCAAGTCCTTCCTTCTTTCTGCACTTTGTTCTCTCTCACTTAGTCTTCCTTCTTCCGACACTTTGCTCTACAACACTTTGACCTTCTTATTTGTTCCTTGTCTAAAGATAGACCTTGAATATGTGAGCTTTTATATGAGATGTTCCTTCTTCAATTCCTGGTGTTTTCCTTTTCTTATGGATTCACCCTTTCCTTGCTCCAACGAAATACTTCTTGAGATATATATGCAAACTGATATCACTGTACAACAGCCCTAAATTCCCACACGTGTGATAGGTTAGCTTATAGTTTAGGCTCCTTTTATCTTTTCTTGAGAGAGGGACTTCTTCGCTTTAGTGGGAGACCTTGTAGGCCTGATATCTAGCCCAAACAAAGATGGATACTTGACTTTTATGTTACTGTTGTTATACCTACATAAATTCCTCCTTTTTCTTCGCATGTGTGACCATTTCTAGCACTATAAATAGTCCAAAACTTCGCTCTTCTTCCCTTCTTCTTTTCTGCACTTGGAGACCCTTAGACTTCCCTTCTTGGTACTCTTTAATAATCCTCTATCTCATTAATTTTAGATATGATGATCTACTTAATTGAGGAGGTCTAATGGCTACTTATATAGGAGTTGTCTCCTTCTTTTGAGTCAACTTGAGGTTGACATGAAGACTTGAGGCCGACTTGTTTATTTCTTCACCATTTTACTGCTTGAAGGCTTTCATTGCAAGGAGATTACTTTGAATTTTCTTGGAGGTATTCTGTTTAACTATAATACAATTATATACATGGTGTAACATGCCCTTAATGTCTTCAACATTTTATTTTTACTCCTTTACTCACATATAGCAGTTAACATGTGCTAGACCTATTTCAATGAGCAAGAAACTCATTGACATATATTATAAAAATAATATTTCTTTTCTTGAATACGTACAAATATCAAATTTACATTTATGAAGACTGAACCTAGTTACATTTCCTTCAACAAGGTGAGTTATCATGATTAATTTTGCAAAGAGCCCATGTACTCCCTTGTAAAATTATTTTATGTCAAAATTTTATTTAATATAGTTAACTAGAGGAAAATTTTTGTTTTTGTAGGGGATTTTATTTTCCACACAAACATCCTCTACCACTTTTTATCATTTTCCTCATCCAGATCATGTTAGAAAAATATATATTATAGAGCGATGGAACACATAAAATATTGCAGAAATATAAACACAAAAAATGCCTAAAACAAGGGAGACACAGATATATGTGGTTCACCCAGTTTGGGCTACATCCACGAAGAAACAACTAGTCCTTCCTTTTATATTATCCAACAAACTGAAGAGATACAACCTACAATAGATCCGCTGTAATTCCCTCTTCGCTCTCAATCTCCTCTCTCTTCCTCACTCTGAATACAGATCTACATAGATGCAATACAATTCCCTCATATATAACGAGGGTTTGCCTTCTAGGGAAAAAAAAACCCTAAATTAAACATAACTTCTACTATTAGATCTCTACCTAATGAATGGCCCAGACTGACTATGAAATTACAACATTTTACAAGGCAATTTTACATCTCTTTTTAGCTTCGGGGGCACTGCCCCTGATCCCCTACCAGGGTGGGGCTCCCAAAGGTCACAGCCACCCCCTTGGACACCCCTATACCGAATACTTTATGGGAAGCATTGCCGCCCCATTACAAATTGGGGTCCAATGCAACGATACCTTTGAATATAGAAGATAATCAAGCTCCACACCCAACAATCTCCCACTTGGAGACTGATTATAGCAACTCCACTACTTCTTCATTTGCTGGAAAATGGCCTCACTTTGGACCTAGCTATTTCTCATCTTCTTCATCATACTTGAAGACCAACTGAAACTGAGCAGATTCTCAATTTCTCCCTGGTTACAACTTTTGTTAACATATCTGCAGGATTTTGGCTAGTGTGTATATTTTCCAGCTTCAATTGTCCATCTTCCAATGATGACCGTATGAAATGGTACTTGAGATGTATATGTTTAGTCTTGGAATGAAATCCAGAGTTCTTTACAAGATGTATGGCACTCTGGCTATCACTGTATAACCTGCCCAAGTCCTACTTCTTACCCAATTCATCTAGAAACCTTTGTAACCAAATCATTTCTTTACTAGCCTCTATAGCAGCAACATACTTTGCTTCTGTTGTTGAGAGTGCAACAACACTTTGTATTTTTGAGACCCAACTAATAGTTGTTCCACCTATAGTAAACACATGCATTGTTGTGCTCCTCTTGTTATCTTTATCACCCGCCATATCTGCATCAACATATCCCTGTAGAGAAATGTTTGAACCATCAAAGCATAATGCTTGATTTGTGGTACCTCTTAAACACCTGAGAATCCACTTCTTTGCCATCCAGTGTTCTTTTCCTGGATTTTTCATGTACCTACTTACAACTCCCACTGCATGTGCAATATCAAGCCTTGTGCAGACCATTGCATACATTAAGCATCCAACTGTTGATGCATATGGAACTTTAGACATATGAGCCATTTCTTCCTGAGTCTTGGGACACTCCTCCTTACTTAATTTGAAATGGCTAGCCAAAGGTATAATAATTGGTTTTGCATTCTACATATTAAACCTTCTCAACATATTTTCTATGTACTCACTTTGAGACAATGTTAATTTGTGATTCTTCACGTCTCTAGTTATTCTCATACCAAGGATTTGTTTTGCAGCAACCAAATCCTTCATTGCGAATGAGTTCACCAATTTTCTTTTGAGCACATTTATTTCCTGCATGTTAGAACCCGAAACAAGCATGTCATCTACATACAATTATAATATAATATAACTGCCATAATTTTTCCTTTTGAGATAAAAACAATGATCAAAGTGACATCTATTATAACCTTGTTTAGACATAAACCTGTCAAATTTTAGATAGCACTGCCTTGGAGCCTGTTTTAAGCCATACAAGCTCTTCTTCAACCTGCACACTAGTTTCTCCTTCCCTTTTACCTCATATCCTTGTGCCTGCTGCATATATATCCCTTCCTCCAAATCCCCATGGAGAAAGGTTGTCTTTACATCTGACTACTCGAGATGCAAATCTTTAGTTGCTACTAGACTTAAAATAGTTCTGATTGAAGTGACTTTCACAAGTAGAGAAAATATCTCATCAAAGTCTATACCCTTTTTCTGTGCAGACCCTTTCACCACAAGTCTAGCTTTATACCTTTTTCTACCTCCATCTTCTTCCTTGAACTTGTAAACCCATTTATTCTGCAATGTTGTTTTACCTACAAGCAACCTGACTAAGTCCCAAATCTGGTTATGTGCTAAGGAGTCCATCTCTTCTTTCATGGCTTGCTCCCAATTCTTCCTGGTTTCTACCTATACTGCTTCTTCATAACATTCTGGTCCACCAGAATCAATCAACAATACATAATATAATGAAGGAGAGTATCGTTCAGGTGGTCTACTTATCTTAGTAGATCTTCTAACACAACTTTTAGGTGTTTGAGGTGCTTGTTGCTATTGTGGTTGTTGTTCTAGATGTTGATCATTATGATTTTCAGGCACCATCACTTTTTCTGTGATCTCGTCAAGAACTATGTATTCTCTGTTTTCTTTTTCCTTTTTCTTTTCCTACAACTGATCCTTATACAAAGCCTTTTCATTGAATATGACATCTCTGCTCCTGATTATTTTGTGGTTTTTAAAATCTTAAGAGCGATAACCAAAATTATTAACACCATATCCAATAAAGGTACATTTTTTTATTTTGCCTCAAGCTTTGTTCTATTTTATTTATTAATGTGGACAAAGGCTTCACGACTAGAAGTCTTTAAAAAACAGTACTTTACCTTCTTACCTATCCATGCCTCCTGTTATCACCCTAAAATCTTTGTCTCTAAGCTTTGGAAAGTTTCCTTGTTTCTAGTCATAGTCTTATAAGTTTTGAGTCATCTCATCACAATTAGAGTCATTCTCATTTACAAACCCTTCTTCTAGTCATGGTGTTAACGGGTCTCTAGGTCATTTCATGCTTTAAGGGTTAGGTCATAAGGTTAGAAGTCTTTTAAGGTCATATCTCTTTTCCAAATAAAGTTTGACAGCCTCATTCCATGTCCTAGAAGCTTAACCAAGTGTTTAGAAGTCATATCTCACATCATTTTGGAAAAATATTGAAACTAGCTACGAAATCACTGAACTAGGAGTTTTCGTAGCACGCTATGAAACCCTTGAAAAAGCCTGTTTTAGCATAAAAAAACTCTGCTTTCTGCGTTTAATAGTCAACTTCCAGAAGGGGTCATGAGCAGCTGAGAACTCAATTTTGAAAACTGAAAGATATGTTTCTTCCCAACATACCAAATTACAAAAACCTCTTTCCGTTTCTTCAAATTCGTTCTAGGTGGGAGGAATTTATGGTTAAACTTGCGCTACGAAACTGCTGAAAGTCAAGCTTTGTCTTCTGGTTTTAGTAGTCTTTTCCAAGATCTGTTTTTGGTCACAGGAAAAAGTATTTTGGAATTCTAAAGCAGGTTTTTCTTCAACACCTTTCTAGATACAATAACCTATCTCACTTTCTTGATAAGTGTTTTCAGTTGGGAGATAATAAGCTTTCTTTGAAACCCAAATTTCAGGGAACAAATTTTTCCTGTTTGACACATGTTTTTCAAGGACATATTCTAGACAGATGGAGAAGTGTTTTAAAAAACCAAGAGAGGTTTTTGTTCTAGACATCACAGACTACACAAAAATCCTTTAGTTTCAAAAAATGTGTCATGGATGAGGAGATAAAGGCTCTGTCCCACGTGCCAACTTTCAAGGATCCTAAACCTAAAAACAGGGAAACATGTTCCCTAATTTCTAGGGTTTGTCATCAGCAATCAGGTGACAACATGGGAGGCTTCATCAATTTTGACATCATGAGGTTTTATTTGTCAAGGAATGCATTTAATTTTTAGTTGAGGTGGTTTAGTCACATAATAAGGAGTTACACTCCTAGTTGTATTAGGTCTCTAGGACTGCTAGTTAGCTGTCAAATGCATTTAAAGGTTTGTTTTATGGTTAGAATAGGTGTCGCTGATGGAAAATTCGAATTCCCCTCATGATGGAGGAAGGAATACAAGCTTGTAATGAACTCTATATATGACAAGAGATGTAGTGCACTTGGGGTTGGCAATTTTCAAAGAAACAAGCACATTGTGCTATTGTATATGATTGTATGTTTTCAGGTTAATAGAAAGAGCTGCTTTCACTACTTAGGATTCAAAAAGGGTTTCAATGTTTGATTTTCCTCATGGCTTCCTTCATATACTTACTTGCAGTGGTATAGACACATGTTACTCAGAATTCATTTGATGATGCTCTAACTTTATTCATGTGTTTGTAGGCTGTGTTCTCTATATTATATCTTTGTTTTGCTTTTATGTTAAAACCCTCTATGCCCTGACTTCCATGTGAAATTGATCTTGTTGTTGTACTAAAACACACTTTGACTCCATATCCCAATGGAAGTTTGTTAACTGGTATTTCAACCATTTATACATTGTTTTTTGAATTTTCCGTAGAGTTAGCCATCTAATCTTCAAAGTAAAATCTTTAATCCAGTGAGAGAGCCCTCTCAGGTTGAGGAGGCTAAGCCTCAGCCAAAATTTTGGTTTGAAATAGTTACTCAAAGTCTTCCCAATCAACAGTCTATCAGGGTTGATTTTGTGATAACATTTTGGTGCATCTGCCGGGAGCCTGAAGTCTATTCATTCCCGAAATCAAGAAGCTAAACTTCTAAAGGTAGCAGGAGCTCATACATATTTTTGAGGCTACAAAACTACCTTGGCGACTCCACATAACAAATTGGAAGGTGACTCCATTGCTAGAGGATCAGTAGCTTGATGAAGTTTCAAAAGGAGTTCCATTGCAAGAATGAATGCCAGGTATGCCCCTATGAATCGGTCTCATATCCCTGGTTTTCCAAATCCTATGCCAAAGGTTGATTGGTTAGATGATCTTCTAATATTCAAAGATGAAAATAAATACCATGCTTCTCTTCATTTGGTTAGGTTCCATATCCATGTACGCAGTCTTAAGGTTCAGTTCCCTGAAGAGTGTCTCATGAGGATGTTTATGACCACTTTAGAAGGAAAAGAATGGTCTTGGTATAAAAGCTTGGAAAATGGTTGATTATATTCTCTTGCTGATTTCCATGATGTATTCTATGACATGTATAAAGAGTGTCACCCCTCCTTATTGTTGGACAAATATTGTTGTAAACATTCTATGAGTTTTATTCAATATTTGGAGGATTGTTATGATGATGATGAGTTTATGGATGAAGAAATTTTAGAGGCTGTTCATAACAATACATTTCAACAACAAGAAGAAAGGATAACGTCCTATGAAATGCAACATGAAGATCAACATGGGTTTACTTATGAAAATCATATTATGCCCTCCAAGATTGATGTAGAGATGCAACAAACTTGCCAGTATTTTTATCATAAAGAGGATAAAAATGATTACAAACACCAAGAAGAAATGCTGGAATAATTTTTTTATAACCCTCAAGCAGAGGAAAAGGTTGTTCATTTTTGTAATTCCTTGCAGTAGCTTGCATCAAAGAATTCTTTATAATGAAGAAAATTACATTGTTTGTGGGCATCATTCAGAAAGGCAGTTGGATAGCATATCAAACTTTGTGTGACTAAAGATCAGTTGTTAGAAGTAACAAGATGTTATGAGGATCATCAAACTAACCATGTGTTTTCTGACCCTATAGCTGACTACATGGAAAAGATTTATTGTTCATTCTCCCAGTTATATTTTCGTCTTGAAGAACAGTTACACCTCATGTTGCCTTGGGTATTTCAGTATCTGGTTTATTTTTGCTTCAAGCACAATCAAGAGATTCAAGTGTCAGATCAGATAGATGATTTTCTTCATTGGAATTTTCATATTCCTTGAGCTACAAGTGGATATTGGAGCTGATAGGGTAGGTAGGAATGTGCAAATAATCTCAGGGTAGGTTGAATGAGCATCTGTTTCAGTAGGTGTAGTTTGAATTCTTCATTCAGAAATCATTAAAGGCTTGAGGAGAAAATTGGGAAGAGGTTCAGAGTTTTATTCTAGAGGATGGATAGCGGCGCTAGAGATACAAGTTCTTAGTATACCACAATGGCACACTATCCCTAGTGGAACCACTGTTATCAACCTAAAATCTTTGTCTCTAAGCTTTGGAAAGTTTCCTTGTTTGTAGTCATAGTATTATAAGTTTTGAGTCATCTCATCATAATTAGTGTCATTCTCATTTACAAACCCTTCTTCTATTCTTGGTGTTAAAGGGTCTCTAGGTCATTTCATGCTTTAAGGGTTAGGTCATAAGGTTAGAAGTTTTTTAAGGTCATATCTCTTTTCCAAATAAATTTTGACAACCTCATTCCATGTCATAGAAGCCTCGCCAGGTGTTTAGAAGTCAGATCTCACATCATTTTGGAAAGATTTTGAAACTAGCTACGAAATCGCTGAACTAGGAGTTTTCGTAGCGCACTACGAAACCCTTGAAAAAGCTTGTTTCAGCATAAAAAACTTTGCTTTCTGCGTTTACTAGTCAACATCCAGAAGGGGTCCTGAGTAGCTGAGAACTCAATTTTGAAACATGAAAGAGGATTTTCTTCATAACATACCAAACTATAGAAACATCGTTCAGTGTTTTCAAATTCGTTCTGAGGTGGGAGGAATTTATGGTTAAACTTGCGCTACGAAACTGCTGAAAGTCAAGCTTTGTCTTTTGGTTTTAGTAGTCTTCTTCAAAATCCGTTCTGGTCACAGGAAAAATTATTTTGGAATTTTGAAGGAGGTTTCTCTTCAAAAAATCTCCAGCTACAATAACCTATCTCACTTTCTTCATACGTGTTTTCAGTTGGGAGATAATAATCTTTCTTTGAAACCCAAATTTCAGGGAACGAATTTTTCCTGTTTGACACGTGCTTTTCAAGGACAGATGCTGGATAGTTGGAGAAGTATTTTAAAAACCCAAGAGAGGGGTTTGTTCTAGACATCATGGAATACAAAAACCTCCTTCAGTTTTGAAAAATGTGTCATGGATGAGGAGATAAAGGCTCTGTCCAACGTGCCAACTTTCAAGGATCCTAAACCTAAAAACAGGGAAACATGTTCCCTAATTTCTAGGGTTTGTCATCAGCAATCAGGTGACAACGTAGGAGGCTTCATCAAATTCGACTTCATGAGGTTTCAGTTGTCAAAGAATGCATTTAATGTTTAGTTGAGGTGGTTTATTCATAATAAGGAGTTACACTCCTAGTTGTATTAGGTCTCTAGGACTGCTAGTTAGTTGTCAAATGCATTTAAAGGTTTGTTTTATGGTTAGAATAGCTGTCACTGAAGGAAAATTCAAATTCCCCTCAAGATGGAGGAAGGAATCCAACCTTGTAATGAACTCTATATCTGACAAGAGATGTAATGCACTTGGGGTTGGCAAAATAAACAAGCACATTGTGCTATTGTATATGACTGTACGTTTTCAGGTTAATAGAAAGAGCTACTTTCTCTGCTCAAGATTCAAAAAGGGTTTCAATGTTTGATTTTCCTCATGGCTTACATCATATACTTACTTGCAGTGGTATAGACACATGTTACTTAGAATTCATTTGATGAGGCTCTAACTTCCTTCATGTGTTTGTAGGTTGTGTTCTCTATATTATATCTCTGTTTTGCTTTTATGTTAAAACCCTCTATGCCCTGACTTCCATGTGAAATTGATCTTGCTGTTGTACTGAAACACACTTTGACTCCATAGCCCAATGGAGGTTTGTTAATTGGTATTTCAAACCATTTATACATTGTTGTTCGAATTTTCCATAGAGTTAGCCATCTAATCTTCAAAGTAAAATCTTTAATCTAGTGAGAGAGCTCTCTTAGGTTGAGGAGGCTAAGCCTCAGCCAAAAGTTTGGTTTGAAATAGTTACTCAAAGTCTTCCTGATCAGCAGCCTATGAGGGTTGATATTGTGATAACACCTCATCTGGAATACCACCATCCAAGGAACTTGAGGGCCCTCTGTTTATTAGATAAACAACAATATCTACGACATCTGCCCAAAATTGTAAAGGCAATCCTGCATGCAATCTCATTAACCTTGCATGCTCCATGATTTTCTTGTTCATCCTTTCTAACACACCATTTTCTTGTGGTGTTCCTGGAACTGTCTTCTCTCTACGAATTCCAATCTCTAAACAATACCTATCAAACTATTTGTTGCAATATTCACCTCCATTGTCCGATCTGAGACACTTCAACCTTTTTCCTGTCTCATTTTCAACCAAATATTTCCATTTCTTGAAAGTATCAAATACATCAAATTTATTTCGAATACAATAAATTTAGGTTTTTCTGGTTGCTTCATCAATAAAAATAACATAATAACAAGAGCCACCAAGAAATGATACCTAAGCAAGCCCCCATACATCTGTATGCACAAGCTCTAATTTTTCACTCTTCTTTTCTTTCTCAACTCTGAGGAATCTGACGCTTCTACTTTCCATAAACACAATTCTCACATAGTTTTAAATCAACATGCTTCAAATCTCACAAGGAATTTCTTGAGTTAAGAATCTGCATCCCCTTCTCACTCATGTGCCCGAGCCTACGATGCCACAATGTTTTATATTCTTCTGTAGAGGTTAAAGCATTAATAGAATTAGAAATACCATTGCATAAATACAATGTACTAACCTTTTCTCCTTTTTCTATTACTGGGTATCCTTTAGTGCCCTTCCAGGTTTTATCTGTAAAAGTTGTCACACAGCCTTCACCTCCCAACTGGCCTATTGAAATAATATTTTTCTTCAAATCTGGAACATGCCTTACCTCCTTCAATAGCCATTGATTTCCATTTTGTTATTTTATGAAAATTGTACCCATTCCAATGATTTTACAGTTTTTATCATCGCCCAATTGAACCTGTCCAAAATCTCCTTGAACATAATCATGAAAATGTTTCCTATCAGGTGTGGCATGGAATGAGGCCCCTGAATCTACCACTCAGACATCAATAATATTTTCTAAAGAAAGAATCAAAGAATCTTGCAACACATCACCTATTACATTAGCTTCATGATTATTTTAATGTTGTGGGTCTCCTTCTTTTCCTTTTGAGACTTGCAATCTTTCTTCAAGTGTCCTTTCTTCCTACATTTCCAACACACTATCCCTGATCTGGACTTGGATCTGCCTTTTCTTGACATACTGTGATATCCAGGGCTCTTTCCTCTTTCCATTTTTCTTCCCCTAGTTTCTACAGTCAAAGCATTACCTAATGTCTCACCAGAGCTTTTCCGTCACATTTCCTTGCTAAGGATTGCACTGACAACATCATCAAACTTTAAAGTACTAGATCCATAGACAAAGTTACTAATTTCCATAACTAAACCATTCTAACTTTCTGGCAATGAGCACAGAAATAGTAGAGCCCTAACTTCATCATCAAAAGTTACCCCTACAAAACTTAATTGATTGGTAACTGTATTAAATTCATTTAAATGATCAGCAATAGATCCACCTTCTAACATTTTCATATTAAATAAATGCTTCATAAGGAATACCTTATTTGAGGCCGAGGGCTTTTCATATAGTTTGGCCAATGTCGACATTAAACCCTCTATTTTCATTTCCTTTGAAATATTAAATGCTACTGACACCGCTAGGCATAGTCATATTGTTCCAAGTGCCTTTCTGTCAAGAATATCCCATTCTGTGTCTATCATACTCATCATCTTCTTTTCCTTTCCGCTCAATGGGTGGTATAGATCTCTCTAGTACAGATAATATTCCATCTACATCTTCTACAACTGGTAGTTTTGGCCGTAATTTTTTGACCTTAAACCTACCATCCTCTGCCATTGCTTCCACTCGAACCAGGAACCCTTCTCTCCTGCGAGTTTATCAGCCAATAGACCTTCAGCTCTGATACCAATTGTTAGAAAATTATATATTATAGAGCAATGGAACGCATAAAATATTGCAGAAATATAAACACAGAAAACACATAAAATAAGAGAGACATAGATATACATGGTTCACCTAGTTTGGGCTATGCCCTAGAAGAAACAGCTAGTCCTTCCTTTTATATAATCCATCAAACTGAAGAGATACAACCTATAACAGATCTATTCTAATTCCCTCTTCGCTCTCAATATCTTCTCTCTTCCTCATTCTAAATACAAATCTACATAGGCGTAATACAATTCCCTCATATATAGTGAGGGGTTTCCTTCCAGGGCAAAAAACCATAAATTAAACATAACTTCTACTGTCAGATCTCTACCTAATGAATGGCCCAGATTGACTACGAAATTACAACATTTTACAAAGTAATTTTACATCTATTTTTAACTTCAGGGGCACTGCCCCTGATCCCTTGTCAGGGGGGCTCCCAAAATTCGTAGTCGCCCTCCCTGGAACCCCCTTGTATCGAATATTTTATGGGTGGTGTTTCAAACCCATTATGAATTGGGATCCAATGTGGTGACACCTTTGAATACAGAAGATAATCAGGCTCCACACCCAACACATCAAACATTACTTTATATCCTGATAGATTTTTGTATCTTTCTAATGAGAAATTTTTGTACCAAATTATTTTATCCTCTTCTCCCCTTATTTTAATTTCACTCTTTTTCAACTTTGAATGAATAGAGTCCAACATTTTTGTTCATTACCCTGTAGACATATCTTATTTCCTTCCTTCCAATCTTAGCTTTATATAGCAATATGACTAGGCTATGCTACCTCTCGTAAATTTTATAATATTTCTTGTTTGATGAATCGATTAGTTGATTTGGAAATGTTAAATATATAATACAATTAATCCAAGGGTCCAATCCTATCCTCACTCTAAACACACTACCCACTTTCTAAGCTGTGCATCTACTTATAATTAGAAAATAATTTATTTATTCATTCCAGAATACTGAATCCCATGATACTGCTTTTCTATTGGTAATCTAATGCAATTGTTAATAAATGTTGGATCTATATAATTAATCTACATAGAGATATTATAAGGAACCCCTTCCTTTAATAACTTTTAAAGGATATTGCCAACCAAAGATTATCCATAATGGTATATAATATTTGATCCGTATGTCCCATCTTATTTTGATTTTGATATCTTATTCTATTTTACTATAAGAATGCCATCCCTTTCTTTCTTCCACATAGAGAAGAGAAACCAAAGCATTTGTTACTTACCTTTTGTAGCATTCATTTTGGAATATAATTTTAAGTGCCATTATATATATAGACTTGTAAATTATTGTAGATATTTTAGTAGAATAGTTTGTCATAACAAATACGAAAATATTGAAACCTTTACTAGGAATGTTAATTCCGTTAAAATATCATATTCTTTATTTATGGTTTTTAAACTTAGATAAATAATTTAGCTAAAATTTTGGAGGTATCAAATAAAATAAAATCCATGTTTTCCATAATAGATAGAAAATATTTCTCAGGAAACCCTTGTGAGAGAAACCATATTAGAAGGTGAGACTACTCTACTTTATTTTCGCTTATATGGAAATATGCTACCATAAATAAGGATGCACTCTTGATGGAGTAATCTAAGACATGTGGCTAGTAAGGCTACTACAAAACCTTAACCCCTTATTATATTCTCTAACTTCCCACTCCTAGTTGCTTTTCTCAACTATGGAACAAAATATAATAGCATCAATGGAACCCCTACTCCTATTAGTTGTCTAGTATTTAACATGTATCGATAATATTTGACTCCCTTAACCCTTAACCAAAGTTATAATATTGGAATTTTTATAATCTTCTTGAAATTCCACACGTCTATCCCATTATGCACTAATAATGGGGGATAATATGGCATCCTCTCATACCATAGTGGTTTATATGGTAGGTCAACTTGTCCAAAGAATAACCTTTTCATACAAACCCCATTTGATGTGATTCTTGCACTACTGGAAAGGTCTATGAGCATATAATAGTGCTAGAAGTTATTTCATAAGTAAGTCTTCTTTCAACCCAAAAATTGTCATTTAATTCATCAAAATGGATCCAAAATGTTTCATACCCCAATTCTCCAAACTAGGACCCACCATTATTATGACAGTGATAGATGATTCCTCCAATTATTTCCACTCTGAAAACATCAATATAGATGAAAACTAATATGGTGATCCAATCTATATCATACCTAAACATTTCGTGAGGCTTTTGGTCCCCAAAGTAATACATGAGTCATGAGAAATGTTTTCCTTTAACTTCCACTCGAAGTACCTTTTATCTTTTCTTGGAATTTTTCCTCTAAACCCAATCCATAAATGTTAGTTGCTCCTACCTTATATTTATATATCTCTTCTAAAATATGTATCCTTTTCCAAATCTACCTAAGCATCTGATGCTAAGTCTTTATGGAAGGGAGGACTTGCCCCTCCTCCTAATATAACATGGAAGAATCATAGACTTTAAGATTCTCTATATTCATTGTTGAGTAAATATGAGTGTATGGGGGTACATATTGGAATTATGGTACGCATGGTTCTAGATAGAAGATGTTAGCATTGGTTCATTATGGTAGCTATTTCATGTTGGCATTGATGTCAACCCTATGTAAACTAGTTGATGTCTTGATGTCTTGATGTCTTTCTCATAGATTGATTGCATCTAGTTGTGTTGTGTTTGAGTTGGTTGTGTTGGCATTTGATGGAAACTTGGTGTTGGCACATGATGCATTGATGCCACACTCATTATTATTAGATGATGATGTCTCATGGGCTTGTGGTGTTCATTGCCCAGTGTAGGAATTTCTACATAGGGTAGGAACTGGAGGTTGCGTTGTTGGCCTTATGAGGATGTTGTTAATGTGCTATAATGGGTTTCAAAGGTGTTACATGTTTGTCCAAAGGTGTTGTAGCTTTTCCAGGTACCAGATGAGGGTAGAGTAGTTGTTGGTGGTCATGTCAACCTTTCTTTCTTGGCTTCTATGTAAACCTGGCAGTGACACTTGGAAGACATGCTTTTCCTATTTGTAGTGGTGTCACAAAGCTTAGATGAGGTATGAATGCATGTACAAATGTTGGAGAATGTGATACAATGGGTTGCACAGTTTCATAGTTGAGGGTCTTATATTTTTCCTTATGCTCCACTCTAACTTCATGGGTGCAGGCTTGTGCATGCGGTTGGAAGGCTCTAACTGAAGTTTGGTATTTTTGTGCATGTGCTTATAACTAATATTTTCTAGCTTTATGAGTGTGTTTATGGCTTTATATGATATTTTCTCTGCATTCCTATCATTTCCAAATTATTTTGACTTGTATATTCTTGTAAGCTTCTATACTAATTGAAAATTTTCATATTTGGTTGGAAAAATCCTCCAATGGGTGTCAACACCTTAAGTGCACAAGTAGTGGTGATAATGGTTGGCTTTTTTCAACTTTATGCACTCTTGATCCTCGTCCAAAAGTGAATTTCACCCTACATGTTTTATATTATTCACTTTGGAGCTGAGTGATGGTTGGTTCTATGTGAGTGTTAGGTAGAGAATTCTACATAGAGGAGGAATGCTTCACACCAATTTATGAGAAGGATTTCTTCAATGTATGAGTTTTAATGGCAGTGAATGGAGCAGATGTTGAAGTAGAGACATTAGTTTGCCGAGTATAGTTGATGGAGTTGTAGTCGGGATTGTTTTCAGTATATGGAGCATATTTTTATAGTGTAGATGATACAAAGTGTAGCCTGTCTCATATTTATGTGACTAATCCACTTGTTTTGTAGCATTGTTAGTGTTTATCACTGATTATTTTTGTTGTTGAAGATATATTGACGATTTGATGGTATGGTTGAGTGTCAGTTGTGTTCTTGCTATTGGTTAGCTATGTTGTTGTAGATTTGATGGATTTATTGGAGCCACTATTTTTCTAGACTTGAGAGCATGTTATTTGTGAATATTGTTGTGGCTCCTAGAGACAAACCCCAAGTCGAGTCGAAGGGTCAGTACTTAGGACATCTTAGTGTCTCTTGAAGATAAATCGATGTTGTTCAAGAGTTAAATGTAAAATGATTTATATCTAGTTCAATTATTTTACTCAGAGGAAAATCACATTCCATAGATTAACAATATTTAGCTCCAAATAGTTAATGCTCAGCCATGGTGGCCTACACACATATAGTGAAGTTTCATTAGTTGTTGTAGTATAGGTGAAAGAAGAAATAAAAAAAGGAAATCTCGTGCAAAGGGCTAGTTATAGAATCATGTGCACTAAATTCCAGTGGAATTATGAATATACAAAGTGAATGAAATTAGAAACCATGGAGTGCATTTTAAGGCCTTCAATATCACATATTAGAGGTACCATTTTTCATAACATGACTGTTAGGTCCCTATACTACTAGTGTAACCCCTTATTATTATTAGTACAACCCCCTTATTATATTTTTGTGCACATGTATTCCTCATATTTTTATTATTGTGCCCCATAGAAGCCAACTATTATTATTATTGTGTGCTTACATTATTATTGTTATGTCGGCTCTGATTATATTATGATCCCTTGGACTCCTATATATAGAAAGAAGGTCTTGTCATTTGTATCATCAAATAATTGTTCATTTGTGTAATGTAAAGGAGGTTGTCCCCTCGAAGAGGCTGAATTCTAAGGCGTTGACCTATCTTTTCTATATTTTTGTGAGTTGGTTTCATAACATTTGGTATCAGAGCTTTGGATTCTAGGGTTTCGCTGCTCCAAATAGGTCATCATGGAATTTTCGCTATAACTTGTTTTTTGTGATGTTTCAGAAACTAAAAAAAAAACCATTTGAAATGAAATCACGATGAACCTCCATTCTGGATTTTAGATCCTCTCTCGCTATATTTTCGGAAATATAATTTGAGGAAGTTAGGGTTTTTGCAGACCCCTGAATTACATTCCAAACAGGTCACCTTGGGAAAATCATCATAACTTTTGCTCTGAGCATCAGATTGAATTTTCATAAGAAGTTTCAAAAAGAGGATAGGTTGTAGTTTTTTGTGTATATTTTTCAGATTTGAAGGTCAAAACAGTGACACATGGCACGTCGTACAAGTTCGCTCTATAGAAACATTATATAATTAGGTCATCTTAGGAGATTGGGCATAACTCTTTCTTGGAGAATCAAATTGCGATCAAACTTGAGGAGTTAGAAAGAGGACTCAGAGGGCTATTACAGGCCAAAATTTCATAGAAATTACAGAGTTACAATTGTTTCAAGATTGAGCTCCTAAAATCAAGAAAAAATGAGATGAGGAAGTTTGATGGCAAGGATCTGGTCAATTGGATACTACAGATGGAGAAATATTTTGATCTACATGAGATTCAACTGTTACAAAAGGTACATATTCCATCTTTATGTTAGAACCAAATCAATTTTTATGGTATAAAGGTCTTTTTTCTCGTAAAGCACTTGTCACTTGGTCAATTTTTATGGAACAAATGATAGCACATTATGAGGATACAAAGAGTAACACCTTCTTTAGCCAATTGATAAATCTCAAACAAAGGGTTCAATGGAAAAGCACATTGAGGACTTTAGAAAATTGAATATAAGGGTAAATGATATTCCAAAGAAGCAAAGGATTGATGTCTTCATAGGGACTTTAAAGGATAACATTCAACATGAGGTTCGTATGTGGGAATCTAATTCATTAGAGAAGGCATTCAGGTTGGTAAGAAAAGTTGGAAGTGAAATTATGGAAACAAGGAGTCCCACCACTCATGACTATAATTATGAAAATGTTTTTTATCCTAGCCTTCCACAACCTATAAGGTTTACACCACAAAATTTGGAAGAAAAAAGAGAAAAAGGGCTTTGTTACAATTGTGATAGAAAATACACTAAAGGTCATAAGTGTGCTGAGAAGAAATTATTCTACATAGATTATGAAGAGGAGGAAGAAAATGATCAAGAAACATCAAAAGAAGAGGATATACACCAGGAACCAACCCTAGATAAAGAAGAAACGAATCCGATCATATCTTATAAAGCATTGGCAAGAATTACCACTCCTCAAACTCTCAAGATAGAAGGGCATATCAAGAAGAAAAAGGTTCAAGAATTGAAAGATGACATCGAGAAAGAAGAAATGAATTTGACCATATCATGTAATGCGTTGGCCGGAATTACCACTCCTCAAACTATCAATATAGAAGGGCATATCAAGAAGAAAAATGTTCAAGAAGTGAAAGATCACTTCGAGCATCAAGAAATTAATCCGACCATATCTTGTAATGCATTGGAAGATGTTACCACTCCTCAAACTCTCAAGATAGAAGGACATATCAAGAAGAAAAAGATTCAATCAGTGAAAGATCACATCGAGCATCAACAACAAGTCTCCAACTTTTAAAGGATAACACCACTTTGGTGTAGAATCGAATGAAGCAACAGGCATATCAACATCGCAGTGAAAGAAGATTTGATGTAGGTGATTGGGTATTTTTATGGCTACATCTCAAGCAAGTTATTTATGAGAAGGAAATGTTGGAAATACTACATGCACTTAAGAAATGGTGACCTTAGCTAATGGGAAGACACTTCAAGGTAAAAATGGATCATGATAGTCTTAAATACTTTTTAAACAAAGATTATGTTTAGAATAATAGAAAAATGGGTCACAAATATGGTCGTTTATGAATTTGAAATCATCTACAAAAAAGGGAAGAAAAATGTTGTTGCAGATGCACTCTCAAGAAAGGATGAGGATGTCGAAGCATTGTTTTGTGCTATTTCTATTATCCAACCAAATTGGATAAACAAAACAAGGGATGAATGGAAGAAGGACGAAGAAGTGTGGCTACTCATTCAAAAGTTTCAAAAGGTCCCAATTCAAACAATATTTCCAGAACTTGACGAAGAAGGAAAAATCATATTGGAAAATGGAGCAGTCACAGAAACAAGAACCCAAGAGCTACGAAATCGATCAATTTTAGAGTATCTCATCAAGTGGAAGAATTACCCAGTGAATATTCCACATGGGAAGACAAGAATTTTATACATAAGCATCAAGAACTACTCAAGCATTGAGGACAACACTTTTTGAAGGAGAGGGGCATGTTAGGTCCCTATACTACTAGTGTAACCCCTTATTATTATTATTACAACCCCCTTATTATATTGTTCTGCCCATGTAGTCCCCATATTGTTATTATTGTGCCTCATAGAAGCCAACTATTGTTATTATTGTGCCCTTACATTATTATTTTTATGTCGGCTCTAATTATATTATGACCCCATGGACTCCTATATATAGAAAGGAGGTCTTATCATTTTCATTATCAAAGAATTGTTCATTTGTGTAATGTAAAGGAGGTTGCCCCCTTGAAGAGGCTGAATTCTAAGGTGTTGATCTATCTTTTCTATATTTTTGTGAGCTAGTTTCATAACAATGACATAGATAAATTTGACATACAACACTGAGTTCCAATAGCTACAATTACACAATTTCTAAGGAAATAAACAAATATAAAAATGATAAACAAAGACAAGAACACATACTCCATGTACTAGTGCTTTGAATCACTGACACATCTTCATTAATCTTCAGGAATATGAGACGTTGAAACTTGCAGAAGATTACAACCTCTAGAATAGAAAATTGAACCCTTACAAATGAGTTCCTCTTCCCTTTTATAGGGAGAGTCCTCGCAAAAATAGTTTAAAAAATATCTTGAAGTGCTCTAGTTGTCTAAAATAATCAGTTGTGAAAACATGCCAATGGACTAGTTGTCCTAATTATTACATAACAAACTTGATTCCTTCTTGAAAATAAAATATTTACAAAATTGCAAAAAATGCAGTGACATTTCATGATTCAAATAAAAATAAATATTCATTTATGGCTCCCTTCATCTTTCAAAGTGGACCCATGCTCCAATATCTATGTTTGCCATATTTTTTAATATTTATAAGAATCACTAACTCTAGAGGGGATCGAGGGTTGATTTTCATCTAGCTACTGAATACAACCTCTCACAATCGTGGAAACATATAAGTGGAGATGGTGGTAAGTGACTTTAAAACCAACCAATTGGTGTGAAGTTTGACCAAATAATGTCAATTGTATTCAAGATCAATGTTACTCAGTTAGTTAACCCTATTCATGAACTCAACCTTCTTTTCAAGCCAATTCTTAAGAAATCTCTCCACATCTAGTAAGGAATCCCTCGGAGAGCTAGAGATTCAATTCAATTCAAGTAAGGAATAATTTATGGATTCAACTAGAGCATTCAAAATTTCACAAGCATCACTTATGAGTTTTTATAATGAATGTATCTTGGATTTGCATCCCTTAAGAATGATTGATTTATGCATTGCATCGATTTTTGGAAAGTTAAAATTCCTCCCTTCAACACAATGTTTCCAATCTAACATTTCAATTAGATCCTTCTTGGCTTAATCATAAAATGAGATCATTTCTACCAACTCATTAGTCAGAGCATTTCCTAGTCTTAATTTTTCTTGAATCAAATTTAATTTCTCACAAAATTGTTCTTGATGCCTTTGTAACTATACATTTAAATCACAGGACTCCTGTTTGAAACCCTTCATCTTAAGGGTCTCGACCTATAATTGTTTTATCTTTTGTTGAGACTCTCAAGGATGTTTATCTTTTTTCTTGTTAGCGTCCAACCCTAACCCCCTTATTTATGTAATAGGATCGAGTCATAGTTATAGTTAAGTAAAGAGTCAATAAGGCCCATATTAATAATTGTAAGTGGTTAACCCGCATTTAATGAAGGGACCATAGTTAATTGCAAATGGGCCATGGTATTAGATAGATGGTATTAATAAGAACCATGGTATTGCATGTACAAATCCTATATAAAGGATAGAGAATCCCCTCGAGGAGCATCGTGTCTTATTTTGTAAGTGAGCTTAGCTCTATTGGAGGTTGCCCCTTCGAAGAGGCAAGTGAATATTGCTCTTTGAATAATACATTATTCTATGTTATGGTTATATTTCTTTGCATATTTGGTATTCAGGTATTGTCTTGCAGGTTAAGAGCATAATAAGTGGTATCAAAGTGCTTTCTAGGGCCGGTGGGATCTCCAATTTTTAGCAATTTTTTTTTGGCTAGAGACGTGTTCCGACGTCTTTAAACCATGGGATTTGTCATTGAGCACATAAAACTGTGGATTTGGGGAGGCATGCATGCCAGAAATACAAGAGGTGGTCACGTTTGTTGGACTCCCTTGTAACCCCTGTGGGTACCCCTTTGAGTAGTAGCGCATTAGACAAAACCGCACATGGACTGTCTTCCAAGTACCCTTTGGGTATATCAGAAGCCCCCTAGCTCCCTTGAAACCTCAACATAGATAAACCATCGGCCTTCTTGCTGCTACAGTACATTGAGAACAACACTCGAGGAGATTACTCATGCGTACAATAGGGTAGTAGGGTTGTATGGCTAAGGGTACAGTTGATCCTCCTTGGTTAGTTCCCTGAAAGATTGGGTCGAGTACTACTATTAGACCCTTATGTATATTGTGATCTGTAGCACCTGACACCCCTGGAAACCATAGTTCCCTTCTCTATCTCTGGATCACGCATCATCTTTACCAGATCTGATCTCGTGGGTGGGGTTTTGTTGTAGCAGCAGCAATCAATTTCGTCATTTATAGCTATCAGATCATCCATTCAGATCTATCAGACCCATCAGATCCGCCATCTACATCTAATAGTTTGGGCTATGTAGTCATCTTAACAACCAGATCCGCCATTCAGATTTGACTAATTATGTGGGTTACTATACTGGGCATGAATCAGGTCGATGAGTTGAGCAAGGTGGTACCATTCAATTGTTAGTGCCAAAAATTTCGGGCAGTCCCAAATTTCAAGTACATCATATCGGTGCATGGTACAAACTAGAGCTCAAGCTATGGCCAATGAGAGGATTTACAACCTTGAATTACAATTGAAAGATGTACTGTTGCAGCTGAAGAACTTAAATGAAACACTCTCAAAGGGAAAGATGGAGGAACATGCAGAGGCATATATTAGCAATGAAAACATTAGGGGCGATTTTAGCTAGTCTCTTCACCTCTTTGGTACCCACCAACAATCCCAGCCGCAACCACCCAAGCTAGACATGTATAAATTTGATGGCTCTCAACCGGCCACATGGATAGCACAAATGGAGCAATATTTCACACTAACTCACATCATGATTTGACTCAACTTAGTGTGGGTAGCACATACTTAGACAATGAAAGATGGCAATGGTGGCAATGGCATCAATGTTGCTATGGAAGGCCCTTGAATTCGTAGACATTCAAAAAAGGTCTTACGGATTGCTTTGACCATGAATCTAATTTTTGGGTCATCTCACTAAGCTCCAATAGACAGGAATAGTGAATAAATACATTACAACCTTTGAAGCCTTAGCTTTCTGCATAGGAGGTCTACACGATGAGTTCTACATGGAATGTTTTGTCAGTGGTCTCAAAGAAGCCATACAACACCCTACCTCATGGTTGCATGCTTGTAGGATAGGTCATGAAGTAGAACGTGCATTAGCGGCCCAATCCAATATCCCAAATTTCGTAGCCAATGGTCGCCCCACCCAGGCTCAAAGCACTACCCAAATGCTCAAGGTTCAAAAGGTGTCACCAGCAGAAATGGTGGAAAGAAGAAAGCAAGGATTGTGTTACTACTGTGATGAGAAATACTCCCCAGGGCATAAATGCAAGGAGCCCAAATTCTTTCAAATTGATGCTACTAATCACAATTCATCGGAGGAAGCCCCGCCACTTGAGGAACCAGAGGAGGAAGAAGAGGACAACCAACAGGACAATATACCTGAAGAACCAGTTATCTCACTGCATGCTTTGGCAGGGATTTCTTCTCCCCAAACTCTCAAAATCAAAGGTTTTATTAATCATCACTTAGTAGTAGTCTTGATTGATAGTGGCAGCACACATAACTTTGTCCATCAAAGAGTCGTGGAAGCAGTGCATTGTTTTGTCCGAGCAGTTTCTAACTTCCAGGTCCAAATTGCTAATGGGGGGACAACGAAATGTGAAGGCTATTGTGAAAATGTCAAACTTCAAATGGGGGATTATCAGTTAAAGACCCACATGTTTTCCATGCACATGGGAGGGTGCAACATTATCTTAGGTTGTAAGAATAACTTCGGCGTAAATCACATGTAGATAGACATTTGTCGACGCGTTTCGAACCAACCAGTGTGGTTTATCGTCAGGACAAGTTGAAGAAACAGATCCAGCTTAGCATGTTAAATAGTCTAAGCAGAGACTCCAACGGCTAAATCGGCTAATGGCTAATTCTGACCTTAGGACCCAGGACAAATTATTATTTATTAAATTTTATTTT
>APFE030298393.1:0-10877 GCA_000404065.3 Pinus taeda
ACTGCTTTCTTGGAACTTTGACAAAATGTGTTCAACGAGGCCCACAAAATAGATGGGTCTCCTATCCCAAAGAGTGTGAGGTCCAATTGGGACTTCGCACTAGGGATACCCCCTACTGTTGGTGGAATATTTGGCACCGTTAATCAAGAGGGAGGAGAGTTACAT
The DNA here is from genome assembly GCA_000404065.3 of Pinus taeda. Lineage (NCBI taxonomy): Eukaryota > Viridiplantae > Streptophyta > Pinopsida > Pinales > Pinaceae > Pinus > Pinus taeda. Next base: position 166 of record APFE030298393.1, read on the forward strand.
GTTGTTCAATCATTAGAGGAAATTTCAGCCTAAAATTGCCGATGAAATTTCTATGTCATCATATGTAAACCAATTTTATTTAATTGTATTTTTAGCTTATCTCCTTATAGAGTTACTCAAATGTCAAGTGTAAATAATTGTTAGATGCAAAATTAAATTTTACGTCCAACGCGTACCCATTATACATACTTATGAGAAGACTCACATTGATAAAAAAAAGGAAGATACATTAAAAAAATGAGTTCGACATGTTTTTTTAATGTATATTCAATTTTATCAATGTGGTTCTCCTCGAAAATATACATAATGGGTACTCGTTGGATATGGAATTTAATTACACATCCAAAAAAATGCCCATACTTGAAATTTGAGTAAACTTATAAGGATATAAGCCAAAAATACAATTAAAAAAAAAAATAGCTTTCTTCTCTTCCCTCCAAAATTCGTAACTCTTATTTTATTATTTTAACTATGATTTTATTATTTTTCCTTAGAATGACACTTTTAGTGAGAAATTTCCTCTAATGTATGAAATCTTTCTTGATATTTGATCAAGTTTCTTGTGATAAGATAGACTTCCTCTTCTTATCACCAATGGATCCTTTGATTTCCATTCTAAATATAATGTTTACAAGTCCATATTGCGAAGAGAGACTCCCTCTCGATCCCATACCTTAATTAGTTTCCTCTTCCTACATCACTATATCTTCTTTTGGTGCCTCTTTTGTTGGAATATTTTCCTCTTCATATTCCTTTTTCTTTTTCTATTTCTTTCTTCCCTCTATATTTTCATTTACCCTTGGTCTCTTTTCACCCCCACCTTATTTCCTTTGTTTCTCTTGCTAAAGAACCAAGTCGTAGTTTTCATCTGTGTTCCCTAAAGTTGATGGATCTTGTGAGCTTTTGCTCATCCTTTCCTTCCTATTGTTACCGTTACAAAGCCCTCCTTGTCCACTCGCTAGGAATTTTGTGTATACTATTGATTTTGGTTTTATTCGAATTCTTGGAAGAAATGATCATACTCATGAAATTTATGACATATAAAAAGGATTTGTTCATAGCCTATGGACTTCTCCTAAAACTTTTCATGGAAACTAATTTTTGGAGTGCTTTAGTTAAATATGAACACACACATAGCCACTCATACGTTGTCTAATTTCCCAGTGTAGTCACTTTCAGATGTCACTATGAATGGCCCAATAGAATTACCATTCTTGCAACATTGAGTATAGTATGAGCCAAATTTTCGTCGAGTTGAAATTTTATTTATTAGTATTGAATCTCTCCTCCCACAGCTTCATACATAACCATTCCAATTTTAAAAAGTATGGTATTCCCTAGAATACCATATCCTTGTCTTCCACATTATTGAAAATAATAGTGAAAATTACTTTTTGGCCCAACTTTTGTTCTATATCCCCTTTAATTTTATAGTACTTCTGAATCCACCCAATTATCGTTCTCTTTGATGACCAAATTCCATTGAATTTAAATATTAGTGTGTGATGCTTCATGTACTGAACAATTTCCCATAATTTCATGGAAATGATTTCAAGTATTGGGGTTATTTGTACTTTATGGGAGGCATGATCGAGTGTTTGTGGCCCCCTTCCATTGTTGACTAGTAATTTCTAGGTTGGATTTTTCCTTTTCCTTCTCTTTTTGAGGAGATTACAATCCCAAATCATGGTTGGAGTTTCTTTTACATCAAAATTTCTTGATACATGAAGTGTATGCCTCAACCTACATCTTTTCACCACGTTATTGAATGAATACCCTTCCCTTACGCCATAGGGGGGGCATGAGAAGTTAGCCTATCTGCAACAAGAATGTAACCCTAGATTGAAATCCCAAGATCAAACCAGGTTAGCTCCCCTATCACAATGTTACTTTCGCTCTATATATAAAAACAAATACTAAATATTAATACAAATCTTAATACACTATTAATCTTAAATATATTGGTTCATTGTTAGTTTGGTTCATTTACAATGCTATGTATTTGTATGCCAAATTTAATTATAGTAAAATTAATTTTAATAAAAAATTTCATACTAATTTTATTCCCCTTGGTATAGAGGGAGGTACACAAGGGAATAATGGGATGTAATAATATAATAAATAAATAAGATATATTTAATAAATAAAGTGGTTAACCCACATTATGCAAGGGAACACAATTAGTTAGGGATTAATGTGATAAGTCCATTGTATTGGATGTATGGTATTGAGAAATCCATGGTGATTACCTATCATATTGTATGTATGAAGCCTATATAGAGGTTAGAGACTCTAGAGTGAGGGATGTTGAGTATTGTTTTGTATTGTCAAACATATGGCTTGAGGCATGTTCTCCTTCCTTAAGGAATAATTACATGGCATTGCCATACCTCAAGATTTTTATTAATAAAGAAGCATTTTCTCACATTGTTTCTCTAGTATATTTTGCACTTTTATATATTTGTAGGTCAGATCTAGATACCACTTGTAGTAGATCTCATGTGCAAATATATCAAATTATCTCATAAAATAAACCCAAGAGCCAATACACAAATAAGATAGAAATACTTTGCTTTATTAATCAAACCCTTGATGTGGGGCAACGCTCTATTCAATGAACCAGATCACTCCATAAACTAATGCATGTCAATACAAATAATACTCGACATCCCTCATTCTCTAGCATCTATATAGGCTTCATACATATAATACCATGGGTAATCACCATGAGCCTCTCAAAATTATATATTCAATACAACTAGCTTATCACACTATTTGTGGTCAACTATATTCAATACTTTTAAATAAGATACATTAGAGAAGAATATTGTGGGCAAAACTATGGGTTATGAAAACTTGGAGCCCAAAAACCTCAATCTTCAAATTTACTATTTTATCTCAATTTTTTTTAATAGTTAATTATTAATTTTTATTATTTTGCTTTGTTTTGTTTTTTATTTTTTATTTTTTATTTTTAATTTAATCCATTTATATTTTTATTAAAGAATGTCATGGGCAGAACCATGGTTGGCAAAGCTTAAAAGCCATAAACCTCTTTCCATAAATATACTATTTTATCTCAATTGTATTAAAATTATTAATTTTTATTTTATTTTATTTTTAAATCTAATTTCACTATTAAAGAAGAATACAGGGTGGAAAACTAAAAATAGTAAAAACATAAAACCCAAAAACCTAATAAATTTATCTTTTATATGGATTTTATTTTAATTAAATAATAACCGTGGGCAAAACAAAAGATTATAAAAATATAAAACCCAAAAATTTAGTAAATTTAGGTTTTATATGGATTTTATTTTAATTGTTAATTTATTTTAATTTAAGGAAGAGGCCCCTTGTATTTTTTAGTTATAATGTTGCTTATATATAATAGCATGAATGAGCATTACCTAAATGAGTGAAATCGCTTTCTGGGCTAGTGCGTTTCATTTTAACTCCGTAACTCAGCAAGTGCGTTTTTATCTTTGACTCGGTAGTTTTGATATCTGAAGCACTTCGTGGCTTATCAGAAGAATAGCGGTCCGGTGCAGTGGGTGGTCCGCATGATCAGCTAATGCGCTTCATTTTTAACTCTGCACTATTTTTTTATTTTATGCAATTAAGCTGGTGCGTTTCATCCTTGTCTCTGTAGTTTTACGATTTTCTGTAAATCAGCTAGGCCGTTTTATCTTTAACTCTGTTGTTTTAATATCTAAAGCACTTTCGTTTCAATATCTGAAGCACCTTGTTTTAATTCTGTTGTTTTAATATCTGAAGCACCTTGTTTTAATATCAGAATAATAGCAGTCCGGTGCAGTGGAAATTATGGAAGGAGAAAGCCGAAGAGGACGAGGAGAAACACGTAGAGCAGGGAATACCAGCCACGGTAGGGGTACCTCAAACGCTTCCTCCTTGTCCCGCAGAAATGCTCGGAGCAGAAGTAGAAGTAGGAGTGTGGATAGTGACAGGAGGAGGAGTATGGATAATGACAGGAGGAGAAACAACAGTAGCAGTAGCAGTAGTGTAGATGGTAGGATCATTAGTTCCAATCACCCGAGTGATGATAGTGACGTGAGCAGCATCAGGAGAAACAACAGTAGCAGTAGTGTAGATGGTAGGATCATTAGTTCCAATCACCAGAGTGATGATAGTGACGTGAGCAGCATCAGGAGAAACAACAGTAGCAGTAGTAGTAGTGTAGATGGTAGGATCATTAGTTCCAATCACCCGAGTGATGCTAGTGACGTGAGCAGCATCAGAAGACGGAGACCACTACCTGCTTCCTCATCTAATCCTGCAACTGTTACACAGCTGAATTACATCACAAGTAACGTAGCTGCTGCAACTGACAATGCGAGAACAGAAGCAGTACCTGCTGTTACTTGGGAACGAGTTGTACGTTCGCGCGAAAGAAGCTAAGAATTTAGTTGGGAAAGAGGAGAAGAATTTACAGTTGTATCTACAGTAATACGACGTCGCCAAACAGGAGAACCAGTTGTACCTATAACAATAATACTACGTTCGCACGAAAGAAGAGAACCAGGTGTACCTATGACAATAATACGCGATGCTCAGTCCGTCGGACAGGCGGATGGAGCCACCGTGCAGCAGTTGCCCCGCGTAATCATTTCTGAACGACATATCAATGATGATAATAATTCAATGTGCTCAATTTGCCTGGAGGAATACATAGTGGGGGAGAAGGCGCGCGTTATGCCATGTGGGCATATGTACCACGAGACCGAAATATTTAGATGGCTGGAAACGCAACATACATGTCCTCAATGTCGATTCGAGATGCCAATTCAAGGCTGATTGTAACAGATTTATCAATTCAGTCTTCTAAAAGGTTAGGAGAAACGGACAATTCTATTTTGACTATGAACACTGAATAGTTCGAAACCGATGATTAACGCAATTTCTCCGTAATTTAATACTGACTCTGAAAGATTTTTCGTTTCACCCAATTTCTTTAGGGTTTGCTAAATCAATTTAACTACTATGCCTCGGATGATATGGGCAATGCCTAAAACCTGGCAAACCCTTTGTTCGTTTGCTTTTTTGTTTTTTAATGGCTAATTCTTCGCTGTATAACTTCATTATTTGTGAATATCTTGAGTTTCATTTTATCTTTAAAATATTGTGTGATATTTTCAAACGCAATGTGTTTGGTTGAAAAAGAAATTTAAAAAGTTTAATAGATATTTAGATTTTTCTTTAATTTATTTAAAATATGGTTAAAATATTCTAAGGGTTAATTTTCAATTGTCATAGATTTTGTTTTGCCATGAAATATTTTCAATTGCCATGAATTTTGTTTTGCCATGAATTTTCTTTTGCAATGACGTATCTATTGAGTTTATATGTAAGTTTGAAAACCATTTCCTATCATCTCTTTTTAAAATTTGAAAAAAAATATTTGTATATACATATTCAAGTTTAATGGTTAGGTTATCAATGCACTCTTGAAAGGCAGCAATATGATATTTTGTTGATTTTTCACTTTCCTCATCAAACTTAGGAAGTATGTTTAAATAATTCTCAAGCATGTCATGTAGCTTTCAACGAATTTTGAGAAGCCCATACCTTGCAACTACCCATGGTGTATTTGGCTTTCATTTATGTGTTAAAAAATAAAAATTGTAGCTTAGAGGAAAATTGGTTTGAAAATGGGAGAGAATGAGACTAGAAAGGGTGGTTACTTTCCAATGGCAGACAATGAAAAACCTACACTTGAAAAATCAACTAATGGTTCAATTTTATTCACACGAAGACTTGAAGAAAATCTTTTAGGAGTTTGAATTTAGGTAAATATTCAAAATATTTAGATTCAAGAATATAATTCTTGAACCCACTTTACATCATATATTTCCTTCTCTCATCACTTTTTTGGATCATAATAAATTGGGTTTTCTCTAGAGCTATGATTAAACCTAATATGTCTTCTTTTTTCCTTTATCTTGGAATAGTGGAGTCACATGGTGAATGAGAACTCTTAAATATTTCCTTTTAAACCATGAAGGATGTCATTTGATTCTTGTTCACCATCAACAAGCAAAAACTTTTCATTTGTCACTTCCCAAGAAATATCAATTGGAATATCCTTTCTTGATGGTGATGCCAAAATGGATGTTGTTCCTTACCTTATCCCTAGCAAGCAAACTATGCCAAGGCACCTAATGGAGGTTTTATTTAAACTTCCCTACTTTAGGCTAATCTAAAATAATTCAATAGCTAGAGTGGGTAGATCTCCTAGTATAATGTAATTTGATAGATGGGCCTTTTTTTATTCAAAACAAAAAACCCAAAAAAAATGTCAACATTGAGCACACACAATCATTTTGGCCCCCAAAGGGCATCTTCATTCTGTACCATCAGACATAAAAAAGACTTTAACTCATACAAAAGAACAAAATTCTTCCACTTCAAGTACCAACAAGTAAGATTGAAGCTTCAAAGGTGTATTGCATGAAACACATGAAAGTATACATTTCCTAAAAAACAATCAAATATGAACATATAAAACAAAATTATAATTCAAATATTCTTAAGATACAACTCATTTAATCACCACACTCATCATTACCTTTATGACTCCTAAGCACTTTAAGTTCTAGACCATTCACTTATAGCATTACTTAGCATCCAACATAATATTGTAGATTGAATTGAATGCAAATTGAATGAGTTTAAGTGAAGATTTAGTATGATAAATAAAGATCAAGCCCGTTACTTCCATGTGAAACTATTATTTGATAATATCAAAAACATCATACATTATGAAAGAGAAACTACATTAAAATTTAAGAATACATGAGCAATTTTAAAAATAAAACAAGAAAATACAAATTCATTTGAATCAGGTGATTAATCCTTCACAAGATTTCATGATTGTTTGGTGCTAGAACAAATAATAAATATCATTTTCATCGAGATGAGATCCTAGGAAAGAAATATAATTTTAGTTCTAAGAAAATTTTGACTCTTCTCAAGACTTCTTTCTTAGACTAGATATGCCTTCATCCCTAATTGCATTTTAAAATTCCTAACTGCTTCCCATCCACATGGATTACTTCAAATGTCACATACAAAGTTGAATTTTGGAACAGTAAACTATAAGAGAATAATATCAATTGCCATATCTTACATGCCACTAAATTCCTTTATGCTTTATTTTTTCATGGCTAGAAAACGCTTTCTTACTTCTTGAAGGCACAATTTATTTCTCTTTTGATATTGAATTCCTATGCGAATAACATGTAATCTTACTTGATTCCTCAGTTGTAGGTTAAGACAATGCCAACAGCTTCTTGTATCTTATGTCAAGTTTAGTATGTAAATTTAAATTTGGTGGTAGAGATTTATACAAAAGCTAAAATATCAAGTCATAGAACAAAGCATTTGGATATTTTTGAGTTAAAAAATGGGCTTTGAAATAAAGAATGTAATAACAAAAACAAGTTTAAAAGAACCAATAGGAATCAAGATGATGATTACATCCCAAGGGTAAATATTTCTAGAGGGAGAAGAAGAAAACTACTTTTTAATTGTATTTTCAACTTATCTCCTTACATGTTTACTCAAATTTCTAGTGTGAGCATTCATGCTATTTTTCCTTAGTGCAGTATTGTTATTTACTTTAGATAATTTCATGAACAAAATTTTCACCATTTACATTACATTCACACCATATCATCATAACATCAGTAGCAATTATGTAGAAATAAAAGTAACATCTACTATGCAGCAGAATAGTAAAAGGAACATGGGAAAACAAAATGCACAAATAGAGACACCATGATTTGAATGAAAAACCCCACAAGAGGTGAAACCCTTCAAAGTTATTCTTCTTATTAGATTGTCATAAAATTTCTAGCAAAGAGAGTACAATATTCCAATTCACCAATCACAATATTATCTAGAAAAACTAACCAAACAATATCTGAGAGATGAGCTGAATAGAAAAATATACTTCATATCATAGTTTTCCAGCCTCCGATCAATGGTCAAAAAATGTGGTCAACTATTATCAAAATAATGGGTCACAACTGCATGGATCTAGTGATCATCAGTGAGGCTCAAATCCTCTAGTTGCATGGAGAATCTTGTATGCGAGTGACTGCAACCAAAATTTCCTTGTTCCAATGATACGGCTACGAACCAGAAACCCTACTTTTCACGTTCGAGCTCGAACCTTGCAATTTCGGACCTATGTAAACCAATCATGTAAATCAACCTCAAACCCGTGCAAGCCAATCTAAAGAATAGTGAAGAAGAATATGCTTGATGATCATGTCCAAATGAGGTTCACTTGACTTGTCTTTATAGGCTTCCGAGAGTGTCCAATTTCTCTTTAGGGTCGACCTTTCCTTTTATGCACATGTGGGATTCCATATTAAAAATATATTTTTCCTTAACCAAATTAAATTCTTCCAAGGGCTAGGAGGGTTCTATCTTGATGAGCAAGGTTGTCTAAAGGAGGCAATTTGTCCTTGAGATGTAAAATTAATGCTCCCTCTCAACTAAGGAGAAATTACCGAGTGCAACATATGTCCCATCTCAAATATCAAATTAACTTTCAACTCTTCTCATCTATTGAACAGTCTCGAATCTAAAAGAACAAGAATTTGACATCATATGGGAGCTGAAGCTACCATATAGAGCCACTGCTACTACCTAGAATCACTATCAGTGGGGATCCAATGCTACGACCTAGGAATCATCTGCGAGTAGGGTGATGATGTTATAACCTGAGAATCATTTGCCAATAAGGAGTTGATGCTATAACACGGGAATCATCTTCTAGCATGGATCCAACGCTACAACCCAGGACTCATTTGTTAGTGGGGAGCCAATGCTACATTCCGAGAATCATCTACCAATGGGAAGTTGATGCTACAACGAGGGAATCATCTACCAACAAGGAGTCAATACTACAACCTGAGAATAATTTTCCAGTAGGGAGCCAATTCCACAACCCATGAATTATATTCGAGCGAGGAGACAATGCTACCGCTCACGAATCATCTGTTAGCAGGGAGTTGATGCTACATTCTGGGAATCATCTGCTAGTGGGGAGCCAAAGCTACAACCCAAGAATCATCTACCATCGGTGAGTCTATTCTATAACTCGGGAATCAACAGACAATAGGAGGGATTCCACTTACCGTATGAGGTAATGGTTGTGCACATCCCACAGTATGGTGATAATAGGAGGGATAACACTTAACAAAAATGGTAAAGATCATGCTCATCCTATTATTTGTTGATCTTCTCAACTTGAACCTCAAGAGTGGTAGAATGCTTGCATCTCTAGCTTGAGTGGGATGCCACTTACCGTAAATGGTAAGGATTGCGCCTACCACAAGAAGCCAACACCCATTAGCTAAATGGGTGGGAAAGATAGATGCCAACTGGGTTATACTTTGTGAAATTGAGAGGTCCGTCAACCCCAAGATGTCTAAGGCTCAATTCCTCACCTTGGAAGCTCAAACAAGCGTGAAAAGCATAGCTCAGTGTCCTCGATTAGCCCAAACCCTTACCTAATTGGGTCACATCCATCAATACATGTTTCTCTCATAAACATATCAAAGTGCTCATATTCGGTACCAATACAAACAATTCACTAAAGGGCTTATTCACATTGCTTTATGCAGTAATTTTGAGCATCAATCCCAAGTTTTCTTGTTCATACAAGACATCAAAATAAATATTATGTTAGAAAAAATATATGTCATAAAAGGATACAATATTCATCCATCCTCGCTCTCACGGAGGCATCAACCACAAGCCTAATCTTGTCTCATACAACAACATTGTCTTAATACATGAAGATATCTCTGTTCCATCTAGATACGAGATTATTTTCCAATGGGATCCCACTCTTGTTGTCATAATATATCATTGTTATATTGAGAACCTACTCAAATAGATCTCCAAAGAGCTTCCTTAAGAGAACTTCCTCATAGCTAGTTATGCTAGCAACAATGCACTCTACCTTGGTTGTGCTTAAAGATGCAAACTTCTATTTCTTGCTCATCCAAGATACCATTGTAGATCCCAAGCTAAAGTATCACCCAAATATGTTTTTCCCGTCAATAACGTTTCTAGCCTAGTCAGCATCGGTGTATCCATGTAGTCTCACATATTTAGAAGTCTATCTCAAACTAAGATTGATTGTCCCATGCAAGTAACTTAGAATGTGTTTGGCAGCAACCCAATGTGCATGAATGGGATTGATCATGAATTGACTCAAAATGTTCATTAGAAAGCATATATCTAGACAAGTGTTCACAAGGAACATCAATGCTCCAATTAGGATGATACTTAGAAGGGTTAGCCAAGTCGGGTCCAGTAACATATCCACATAACTTGTTGAAATTATTTTCCATTGGGGTAGCTAAGGACTTGCATCTAGTCATTCCAAATCTCACCAATAACTTTACTATATATTTTCCTTGAGAAATGAAGATTTCTTCGAGTCTCTACTAAACTTATAATCCCATAAAGTAATACATCATGTCAGTATCCTTCATATCAAACCCAGAGGCTAGCTCCCTCTTACACTCGATCATCAAAGGCTCACTACCTATCAAGACTAGATCATCAACATATAAAACTAAAATCAAACACATACCTTCGACCACTCATCACAAATCAGTATTTTAGATAAAAAAATGGAAGTGCTCAAAATTAATTGAGGTCTAAATGAC